>CAJNDV010035407.1:12746-55415 GCA_905221635.1 Symbiodinium sp. CCMP2456
ATAGCTTCGGGTTTGCGTCTCAGGAACGGACATGTTTCAGGAACGCATTTCGGGAACGCATTTTCTTAGGAACGGATTTCGGGAACGCATTTTTTACGCTTTTATGCCTCATCCGGGATAGCACGATCTTTGCCCAAGCGGTTTTCATAAGGTTAACATCACCATGCATGGAACCGTTAACACGGTCTCGAACGTCACCGTGTAACACCGACCTTCGGTTTTTGAGTTGCGACGTGGTGTCACGAAAAATGTGTTGCGACCAATGCAAGACCTTATGTTGAATATAACATGGTACACAATAGAGGAAAGAAGCCCGAAAAGCCAGGCATCAAATGTGGACTAATGTGGACACCAAATCAAGCATTACCACGAATCTTAGCCCATGATCGCAGGGGCTTCCTGGGGCGTAGGTGTGCGCGTAGCATCACCACATGCTCGCGCAGGAGCTTGCTCGCCATCAAAAGCTTGCTGGCGAACATGACATCCGCTGCCGCGGGCAGCGACAACTTGCTAACAGGTCATGGAACCGCAAGACTTCTTGTGATGCCGTCTGTGGTCTCAACTCATGTCAACACCTCGCTTGCCACAGAAAGCTAGTTGCGAAAATGACATGTCACACAACCTAGAGCCTCATGTAGACGTCACTGTGCTGGCAGCCCGTTGGGTGTACGGACGAAATCGCACGCATGCAGTCGATCACAACATCGATCTGCGATTCTTGAAGATCAGCTGACACAAAACATGGGTGACAGAGGGAACACGGGATTCGACGGGACCCTCGCGCCAGCAAAATCTCTTGGTGCAAGAATCATCTCACATCCTCTCGGTTGCACAATATACTGTCATAATTTGACAATGCGAAACGCCGTGGCATGGTGAGCCAGCCCCAAATGCGAAATCGCACACAAGCCCCCAATAGCCGTACACAGTTGGTGACGATATCAGCAACAGCTGCTCCGCTTCCGCAAGCGATATCTGTTAACAAACTTCCGTAGACGCATAGCCAAAGCATCCAACGTGAGTCAAGTACAGCCATCGACACCAAAGAGCTGTTTCCGAAGTGGCTTCCCCAACCAAAGAGCTCGAGGCAAATGCCAATTCAAACGGCGCCGTGCAGCCTCGGGCAAGACTGGCAGCTTCTGTGTCTCCGAGCAAGGCCGCCTGCCGGGCGAATGTCGCCAAACCGCGCCGGGCGGCTACAGTTTCCCACAGTCTCTGGGACCATGGCTCGGTGGTCCGTGAGAAACGACATTACTGATGGTGGGCGAGCAACACTTGTGCCACCGACGCCGAGCTGCCTGTCAACCGATTGGACACCGCTCCGGGAGATTCGATGCTTCACAACCTCCTTAGTCCTTTCGTCCGCAACAGCGACATGGCGAAAACATCGCTCATGACCATGCAAGACTGCTGATTAGTAACAGAATGCAATGACATGCTGATGACCCGTGGCGGTGTTCCTAATGCTGAAAGTGCTTCATGCACAAAAATCTCCTGCTCCGGCTCGGTTGCAAAACCATCACTGCCGGGGGGGGTACGGGGGCACTGTGCTGTCTGCCCGATGCTTCCAACTTGTCGAATTGCATTGGCGAGTGTGTTTACCCACGCCGACGCATTCCCCCAGGCTGCAAGCAAAAAAGAAGCTACGTCGAACGGTGCTGCCGGCTGAGCTCAGGCTGATATTGAAAACATGTCACAAGGTCAAGACCCCGCGCAATTTACAAGGACACTTTGGCCGCTATGGCGTGACAAACACCTGCTCCTCGTCGATCGTCAGCACAATAACTTCTGATGGTTCCGCAAACCGACTACAGTACTTGCGCCAGGGAATGGCACCGCGAAGTAATGCTGCTTCGATGCTGTATCTGTGGTATGGATACGAAGGCCATGCTCGAAAGCATGCGTCAACAGGCGCGACTCTTGCACTAGGAGATGGAGTGTTTGGGTGCGACTTGTCAGCCCCGGACCTGCAACGCAGCAAGTAAGGAGAATAACTTGTTCATCCCAATTCGGCTCGGGTGTGGTCAAAATTTATATCCTTGTGCCATCATATGAGGAATTACTACATGCCTTCTCCGCATTCCTGTCATGGTCCTGTTGTCAATCCTTACATATATCCATACGCATATGTATGTATGTATGCATGTCTGTATGTCTGTATGTCTGTATGTATGTATATATATATATACACATATAATTTACATGTATTTGCTTGTTTGTTAGGTTAGCTCATTCACTCCGTATACGTCCATATTCAAGGCTTATCGAGCGACCCTCAACCTAGACCCAGCCAGCAACAAGCTCAAAATCCTCAACCCTTTTAACTTTCGCTTCAATCTTGTGGGCCCGAAAACACGCGATGTGATATAGGGACATTCGGCTTTGGGGCTGAAAGCTTAAGGTCGGGTTTACGTTTTGCAATAGATGACCGTGTGTATATATGTTAAATAGCCAAGACATAGACTTATTTATCTACAGTATGTGTCTGTGTGTAAATATATATTGATATAGTATATTCACGACGGTGCCCTCCTACCTGAACCGTAGTTTTTTGTAGTTTGAGCCTTTGGGGGCTCAGGGTTTCGTTGTTTCCCACTGGGCTTGAGCGTTGAAGCTTGGGCAAAACAGCGGGCCCGTTTCGCATTCTCGTTTCGTCTGGAAGGCTCAAAAGATTAACGGAATGGCTTTCATGTGCCCTCTGGGCCGGCTTCATTGTCGAATTGCAAAGACGCTCGCACGTTCTTGTTGCTTCTTGCTTACCTGTCCGCTGTGCTCATGCACGTGGCCCACAGCGAAGAACTCTTGCATGGCCGGTGGCACGGGAATAATCTTGGGTTTCAACGACCCTGACCCTGAGGTCACATTGCGTTGGCGTGGTTGCCGGAATCTGCTCCGAGCGCTTCTGAAGCGAGGTCCAGGTCACTGCGGTGGGCCTCGACCTGTCAGTCGACATCCTCTGCAAAGGCTGCGCTTGGAAAAATTGAGTTTTTTTGTGTCTGCACCTCATTCAAAAATCATTGACTGCTCTGGGGTATGACTCGGTAAGCACGGGGGTAGCAAAGTACACGCAGGCAGCCGCTCTTAGGCTGGGACAGATACAGCCAGGCCCAGTGTACGTCTCCAAGTGCAGCAGCCGTGCCACCCCAGTCGAAGCCACCCGAGACGGCGCGGAAAAGGGTATGCATGGAAGCGTGCAGCGTGCCCCAACTTTGACTCAACTCGGGGTTGAGAACACTCGTCGGATTATCCGCCATGTGGGCAACGCTGGCATCCTCACAGGCCGCTACAAGGAAACGGTTTGCTGCAAATAGCCAGCAAGCTGCAAGGGGCAGAATGCTGCTGGGTGGCAGTGAACATGATCGCAAAGACGTAGATGATGGCCACCTCAGCTAAGGCAGGGCTGTGTCCCATTGCTTGGCATCAGTGCCAAAAGACGCTGCTTACACTTTTGAGCTTCTCTGCTTCCCCTTCCTTTTGGCCTGTTAACCCGTTGGCTTTATGACCTTGGTTGGTAAGCTTTGCTTCGTCTCGACCTTGGACTTCAGGGGCTCGTGCCCGAGCCATCGATGATGAAAGCTGTCTGAACATGGTCGGCCGAGATGCAAGCAGCAGCATGGACCACGCAAGAGACCTCAGCAACTCCAGGTGCTGAGCCGCAGGATGCATTTTCGTAGTGGCAGCATTGCATCACAGCAGCTTCATCGTGTGCATAATGGATTCGACAAGCTGTCGCAAAGATCGCACAAATTTCATCACCTGCCACGTGGCTGTGCCACAGTTCGAGCTGCTATCAGCAGAACGCACGTGTGGCAGCCATGCCAAACATACGGCATCAGGCAACTGTCGCTGGGCCAGGCGAAGGCTACTGCAAGTCCGTGTGCAAAAAAGCATGAGACTTGCATGGTTCTGCGTCGCCCACGGCCTTCACCACTCTGATGACTCTGAAGACCTTCGAATCCAAAACAACGATCGAAGCTGGCAAAATCGGCCGTGTGATTCAAGCCCATGTCATGAAGGAGAGAGACTCGTGGAGAAGGGTGAATCCGATAATTCAGTCCAGAGGAAAACACGTTCTAGCTTCATCCGTCTCGCACGATGCGAGCTCAGCGAGTCGTCCTCGACAATGCGCTGTTGAACGAGCCGAGCCACACGTGTAATGCGCAGCACGCGCACGACCTTGCCAGCTCAAGGAGGCCAAGTCAGCCGTGGTACTTCAACGGTTGTCTGCTTTGTGAGCTTCAGTTGAGCCACCGCCAGGCTGCCACCACTGTTGTCGGCACCAGACTGCCAAATGACTCGGATAGCGAGCTGTACCATGGAGGGGCATACCTCAGACACGGTGAAATCTGCAGGAGTCTTCTCAACCCTCCCGCGCAGGACTCGCCCCGACTTCGAAGTACCTCACTGCAATAGGTCGGACAAGATTCAATGATCACGTCCTTAGCCGCTCGGGATCCGCTGCACATCAGACAGGAGGGAGACCCAAGCATGGAGAGGGAGAGAGCTCAGACCAGGCATCCAGATAGTTCCAGAACAGACCTTTGGGGCCCCAGAAAAAATCACCTGCCGTGGATCACAGCCGCCAAGGCAGCGCCGGCACTCGACATAAGATGCACGCTGTGGCCGTGCCTCCATACGCTGATAGGCGGACTAGCAGCTCTGCAAAGAAGACCAGCGTGTACAAGGTGTCCAAGACCTGAGGCCAATCGTCTACAAGTGGGTCTGTCTAGAATACCCCAGGATCCTTCGACCCAATTCACCACTGCCACGGAAAAGCTTTGCGGACGCAAAACAAAGAGATTCTGAGCTTCTCACGGAGAAGACTTCGGGAGACTGGTCCGCCGATGATTGTGCAACAACATCGGTTTCCACGCCAATGACGATGCAATTCGTGAAGATGACCAGGGCACAAAGGCCTTGTAGGCTCAAGAGAACAAGAGTCGCAGTTTAAGCACAACACGGGCATCGCATGGCTGCCAGAGGGCCCTCTCCCCACCAACTCTCCAAGGCAATCTGGAGCTGTTCACGCCAGTCCTTCTCCCGTGGCTGGATGCGACTGTGGCCGGAGGAGCGCAGGATGATCATACGCTCCGCTTTGGCCACTGCGTGTTCATACGCCTTTCGGTCTTCTTTGCTTTCGAAATCGGCATCTCCCTCCGACTTCTGACTCTGAAAGCTTACTGTGGAGTTGTTCCGTCTCTTGGGCGACGTGTGGCCATCGCTGATGGTGCCGTTCACCTCCAAGCTGGATCAGTTTCACAGAGCTAGTGAACAGAAAGCCATCTAATTCCTGTGCTTGAACTGGTGGGAATCCAAACACCACCTCGGCCACGCTCCCAGGAATGGATGCCGGCTCCTCTGCGACAGGTGGCGGTGCCTGTGCCCCGGATGGGCAAAATGATTTCCACATGGTGCGCGTGTCGCAAATCTACACATCCCATGCCATGAGCCGCCACGCCTCGTGCCAAGTCGCCCTGGCCACTAACTTGTTCGCGGGGGAGCCTCGTACGGCTGCTAAAGCACTATAAGCTACGAAAGAAGTCGATGCCATAATGTAAACCTGCTTCTTCTGGTGCCAGAGAGCTAGCAAGCCAGACAAACATCTTGCAGCCTGGAGGCCATTGAGAGTTTGCTCAGATTGCTCCACACCCTCCGCAATCTTTACAGAAGGTCTGGCCGGTGCAGAGTTGCATGCGCCATACCTCGGCTGGAGTTGCCGAGTCTCCGATGCTGCATCTCACCAACGTAACTTACGAGAGCCTGTCTTAGGACAGCCATGTACGATCATGTACGAGAATGTTGACTCAAACGAGCGAGTGTCTGCCGCACTGATTCAATTTACTCGTGAGCCTGTCCGAGCATGTCCATTTCGCCCTGTGCACCCGGCATGCACAATTTCTTTGGCGGCATGTGTCACGAGCAAGCTGACGACTCTTTTGTGCCCTGTCCGAACATCCTGGTCTCACACCAGAACTTGGACAGATCCTACTCTTGCATGCTGCTGCTTTATTTCGCCGTGGGTCATGTGCTCCGCGGCAGGGGCCGAGGGCTCCGGCTGCGCAACCTGTGGCTCAAATCAGTCATGGATTCGGGTGCATGAGGCCTGGGACAGAACCCCTGAATGGATGCAGTATGAACTGGCATGTAGCTCTGCAAGGGTACTTACCTGTACAACCTAACTATGCCGTTACTGTATGCGTCAGGGGGTGATTCACTTCGAACAAAGGATTCGGTCCAGAGTCCAGCTTGGCCAGGGGGCTGGATGCTGCCTCACCTCTTTCAGAATGGACTGCCACTGAGCCCTCTGAGCTTCGACGACGCTTTCCAGGTTTCTCACAGATTCTTGCCAGATGGAGGTCTGATTGTTCAGGCGCTCATCCAATCCTTGGAGGCAGGATGCTCTTGCCAAGCCAGTGCTCCGGCCCAAGCACCAGAAAAACACTTCGTTACAGCAAAGCAGGCAAGACCAAGCAACACAACTGGCGATGCCGGATGTGACGCAGTACAGCTCGACCCGGCACATGCCAAAGCAACACTCTGAACCTGCCTCTTTGCACTTGAGCCAAGTCTCTCTGGACGAGATCGTCGTCTCGCCGCTTCGCAGACGTACAAAGCTCGCTGCATTGAGCTTCGAGCTTGTCTTGGAGTCGAATCCAAACCTCGATGCGCAAAGCCGATGCGCTACAAAAGCATGCTTGATGCTTTCTGAGCTATCTTCCGTCATAGCCCAGTGGATTCTTCATGCGGGCCCGGAGTGGTGGCCGGCCAGCCCATGCCAGGCTGCCGCCATCATTTGCCGCCTAGCGGCAGAGGCCAAACGCTCGGCCAGAAGCGCTTCCGGGTCAGAACGCCCTGCTTTCGCTGGGCTCGCAGGTCTTTCCTTCTGTCGGTCAGATCGTCTCTATAAATGATCCGGCTAAGGATCTCAAAATGATTCGGAGTTCATGTCAAGTCAAAAGCCATGACTCGGGCGCTCCCAGCCAGTCAGCTCCTGGACTCGGGCACTTGTTCCTCGTTGGCCGCTCCTCCATGTCGACTAGCTCATGGCGCCACACAAGATGAAAGCGTTATAAAACCGAAGCCTAAGTATTGAAGCCAAGCCTGTACGTTTAAGAACCTGTGATTCCCTTTTCTTGTTCATTGCTGGCTTCCTGTCTAAATCTTCACACGCGTGAGGCCGACTGGCAAATGCTGATTCAGGAAATGGACGGCTTGCGGCGAGAACGCAGCGGCTGCCGACTCCACAAGAGCGCAACAACCAAGCTCACTTGCAGAAGCTTACAAGTAGCTGCCTGCATATGGAGGCTCCAATACTGCCCGCTGGGCGGGTGTCAAATCTTCCAGCATCTCCTGCACAAGCAGACACAACGCGACGCGGCTGTCCAGCGTTACTAAGAGTCCAAGGCAGTCCTGTGGCCATTGCGGCGCCTTGGCAACAGCGATCTCTTATGGCTTGCATGCCCTTGTTCCCACAACTCGAACGAAATCTCTTCAACTCTATAACGGTTGCCGTAAAGGTGCATAACTGCGGCCATAGGCTACGGTGGCCGGGGCAAAGCGGTACAACGCAATGCGCCTGGCCAGCACGATGGTAGCGTCTCACAGTCCGATTACACAGAACCCACAATTTCTACCATTATGCCGCAATTATGCCATGCTGGGAAGAACTGCTGCTTGATGTGTTGAGTGGCCTTTCATGCTCTGCAGTCCAGGCCATTGCGCCATGTACCGTTGCTTCTGAGAAGAAGACGACATCACCCGCACCTCCCAGCGCAGGAAGCCAGGCCAAGGAAGCTTCAACACAGTCGAAGAAACTCAGGCGCAGCTGGACGCTGATATTGCGTTGACAAACGCGACCGTGACACCGCCCTGAGCATGCCTTCTCATGCTCGCACGCTATTGCTGGCTGGATTACGGTTCGCGTGCGGAGAGTCTCGCTACTCGTGCTCCCGCGCTGGCAGCAAGTCCTTTCCCTAAGGCCGTGACGTGTCTCTGGCTGGTAGAAGTGCGCCTGCACAAGGTGTAAAAGAGGTGTTGTTTTCGGAATTTGGCATCCCTGAGCACCTGCACAGCATCTCATGCTTGCCGGACAAATACTTGTGTGCCATCTGAGCTACGAGCTACGGCAACTGTTAGCCCTTACCAGCACAGCACTACAAACTGGAAGATCCTTAGCTTCTTCGCCGCCGCCATGCAGGAACTCGTCCGGTACCGGGAAGTTGCTTTTGTGAGACCTGATACGGTCTGAAATCTGCACCTGCTAGATCGCACCCACACCGAGGTGCACACCCACGGATGACACAAAAGCCGCCATCACCTGGACCGTGGTCCACGAGCTGGACGGACCTAAATCGCCAGTTGAGAATTTACGAAAGACTTTTGCAACTTTTGCAGTAGGTTGTTGGGTTTGCTTTCAATGATAGACAGAAGGACAATGTGCGACTCTGCTAAAAAAAGTGGCAGTTCCACCGTTCCATCGCTACCATTTTAAAATTTAGTTTTGCAGATTCTGAATCATTGCTTCTTTCTCCAACTTCTCCTGGAGGACTCCTCCGGCCGACGATGCCTTCGCATTGCATGCTGTCTTGCCAGCTTGTGAGGCCGGAACATGCCGAGGAGAGAGTTGTAAAACTGACCTTGGGGCCGGGCTTCATAGGAACCGTCCTTTACATTGAGAGCAGAATGTGCTGGGCGAGATGCCATTCACGCATCGATACTGGAGAGTGGGGTTGAACCCGCCGTCCTGCCAAGGATGCAGAAACGCAACAAACATCACACGGAAGAGTCTGCTGGGCCAGGCCTGCGTCAGTGGCCCACCATGTAAGTGGAATCCTTCACTTCCCTTCTGGGAGGTTATAACTAGAGGCAGGTGGTCCATGCGGTAGCCAGATCCGCAAAGCTCCACCAAGTAAGGTAGCAGGTTCCTGAAGCTCGAACTGCAAGACTGCTCAGCTTTTAGGTCCCTGCGTATAAGTTTCAGGCGGGTGGGCAAGGACTTCCCGGAAGGGCTGGCAGTGAGGCTTTGGCCAGCCTCGGGGTGAAGAGGGAAAGGAAAAGCGATGTGCTTTGGGGCTCCGAGCCACTGACCCAGCATCCCACCAAGGTCGCGCCGCCCTGTGTGTCCGTCGCCGGATAGAGCGCTGCCGGATCCTGGGAAATTCCGCCATTCAGCTTGAAGAGCTGCAGAACAATGCGAGTTCGTGACAGAAGAGAAGGGCAAAGGGATCTGAGAATCGCAGTCGAGTTTCTGGTATTTCGAAGGTCGCCGTCCTCGCGCTCCTGCGTGCTGGGCCCTGGTGCCTCTTCTCAGTTACAATGATACACAGCCCGCGCACTCCTTGATCTCGCTGGAGTGGGCAGTAATTGCTTGGTTCATGCGGTCGATCAAGTCTTTCGAAAGGGCTCCACGAACGTGCAGGAACCCGTTCAGGTCAAAGAAAAACTTTTCCTCATCAGACATCCTCGCAGAAGGGCCGGTGGAAGCCATCCTTTGCGGGTCAAAAGCTACAGGAGACGAGAGACACACTGGGCGAGACTCAGGCTGCGACCTGATGACTCTGCTTGGCCTCCACAACCGGATTGACTCAATCGTATTTTCAATGGCGCTCATCACGTGCTATCCCGAGTGGCCTGCGCCCACTCGCAGGCAACGAGCTGGTCCGAAGCCAGATGCCGCTGAAGGGCCGCCCAAATTGGCGCATGCAGCCGACTGCCAAAAGCGACGTGCGACGCTGCGACATCCGATCGAAACTCAAGATGCAAATGATTATCCACTATCGCAGTCTGTCGGTTGCACCACCTCATGACCTCGTGCCCTGTGTCTTGCCACCGAGCTGCGCAAAGTGAGTGCCGATAGCAGCAAGGCTACTTGGGAGGTGATCCGCCGCATGCACACAAGTCCGAGGTGCACCGTCGACTCTCTTGTGGCTGAGCAGCTTCAACCTCTTGAGGCTCCTGGTGAAGACTTGGATTGTCCTGCTGGAAGCTGGTTCGATCTTGTGGATGGAAACGGCTGCGCGTTGATCCGTGCACGGAGGTCCATCGGTGAAGACTTCAGGCATCTCAGGTCGAGCTCTGAAGTGCAAGTCTCAGCTTTTCGGATCCATGCGTTGAGGCTTCGGACGCGGGGATATCGCCTCTCTTAAAATCGAGGACACTTCTCCCCAACCTCCCTGGTCTAGCCAAGCAAGCATGCCGATGAACTCATATCGCTGCTGCCAGATGAGGGGCTTCTCGGCTTAGCACATGGATCTGTGTAGTCAAAAATACTCCAGATGCAAGGCCCTCCCAGCTGTGCTTAAAGTTGCACGACAGCTTCCCGCAAGTGGTATCTGTCTGCTCGCCTTCGCCTAAAAGGCCTACGAGGCCTAGGCCTCCATAGGCCTACATAGGCCTACATAGCTATCTCTACCTCGGAGGTCCGGAGCTCTGGAGCTCAGGAGCTCTAGCCCTCGTCAGTCCACACGAAGCTGCCCGGGCCAGCAGGAATGTCTGACAGGGTGCTCAGACATGGCAGCCGCAGTAAGAATGGGGGTCGCTTAGCCGCTGGCCTTGCCGAAAGACTTCCAACATGTCCAGAGATTTTTGATACTCCTTGTCCTTCAGGAGCTTCTCCACTTCCCTGAAGGGGATGCCAACGAAAACTCCCTGTGCCCAAGGAGGTGGGTCATGCACGGGCACGCGACTCAGAGCCCAGCTTGGCATCCGCCTGAAGCTTTCGCGAGTACTTGTCAGGTGCCTGGCCACAGCATGTCATCCGTGCAACCGCGTGCAGGACAGCAGGACAGGTGCCACGGGTGAGAAGAGGCATGGAAGGTGAGAGTGCTGACTTCTGTACCTCATCCAAGCGCTGAATGCTGCCATAGGAATCCAAGGCTACGATGAACCTCGGGATCGAGAGGAACTTGGCATTGCCATGCGAGGGTACGCGAGCGGCACAGTACTCCAAGATTGAGGCTTCTTGAAATCCTTCCCTGAGATGAACTCGTCTGTCACCGTGCCTGCTGCCTGGAGACGTTTGTTTCAGCTACAATGCTGCAGTCAATCCCGCAATGTTGCAGTCAATCGCGCAAACGAAGCGATTGCAACGCCATCCCTCGCAACATGCTCTCAGGATTCAGGCAATGTGGACTTTTCTTGCATGATCTTGGATCTACATGTGGGGAACTTGCATGAATTCGCTGGGCTTCACAAGGCCATATACTGTGCAGCATCCAGCAAGGGCTAAGGGATTGGCCGTCAACTTCTTGTAATTCTGCAAGATTCGTGGGAGCCACTTTCTCCTTCAAAGAGACTGCACAGAGTCAAGGAAGACTCTTGGAAAGCTCCCTGCATGCAGCTGCCCTGTCCTGACTGCAATCAACATGGACCTGGCCGGGAGCGCTCAGCAGTCGCCGTTTCTCAGCTTTCACTAGTAAACGAATACATGTAATTGTGCCGAAGTAGCGTGCGATCTCGGTCACCAGCGATTGCAGGTGCTGACGGAATTAGCACCTCCAAGACTGCTAAGAAGAAGTCAAAGAAGCCGCAAGAAGTGCCAAGAATCGTGGCTTCTCTTCCGTTCTAACCGCTATAGAATACTAGCAGCCTGCGATGCCAAGGCGGCCGCCACAGCGCGTCGCTGAACGTCCTGGAAACAGACACTAGCAGCATCCCATTTCCCGCCTCAACCGTCGGGCTATGCAATTCCGATAACAATGCAGTTCCTACAGACCAGGGCCCCATAAGTGCCTTCCCCTTCCGGATTTTGGGGCAAGGCCGGGCTCAGCCCGTCTGCCCTCCATACTTGTACACGTTTACAGTTGGTCCTTGCCAGGAACAGTAAGGAAATTCTGGTGCCAGGACGCCAGGCAGCTGCAAACGGCCTCGCAGAATGAACTGTGAGAGCTGAACTTCCACAGAGGCTTTTGTATGGTCAAACTGCAACTATTGAAGAGCTCTGGCAGCCTACGCGCTATACATACCTCGTAGACCCTGGCGACGCAACATCTGCATGCAGAATGGCCACGAGCCGGACTGTAATGCCGGCACTGCTCAGAGCGTGGCCACCACGCAACAGAGCCGCCTCAGAGCGTTCAGACAGCGTCGATCGGACACATGTCGGCGAACAGCAAACACAATTGGGGCTGTCCGCCCGTGTCTCATGGCGATGAGCCCGTGACGCCGCAACTGCAGATCGGAAACCTGTCAGAAGCCATGACAAAATGCGCAGTGCACCGTTGACGGTTGCTGAACAGCAACATCCACAACTCCTTGCAGGCCTTTGGTCCGCATCGATGCGAAGACGCTGGTCGCACTCACCCTTTGGCGAAGCTTTGAAGATGGAATGGCTGCAGATGCACATGAGACATTTCCCTTCTGTGCCAAACACCCTCCGCGAATGAGGAATGCCGACCATGCAAAGCGAGCATCACCCAATGCCGTTTTTCTATTGCCGCGTTCATGGTGAGCCACTAGTTACTAGTACAACCGCGCAAGCCTCTATCAGATAGAAAGCCATCAGCAAGCGGCCAACCAACTTCTTGGCGAAGTTCTTTCGGTGCTGCTCGAGAGCTGCTTAAGATCTGCTGAAGGGGCAGCACCGTGAAGAGGAAGCTGCGCCAGCAAAACCCTCGGGATGAGCTCAGCGGGATGTCAGAGAATGTGCTCTTGCTCGTACCACGTCATTCGCGCTGGGAATGCGCAATCAGCACCCTGACGCTGCTGGCGCCACAGAGGCCCTAGAGGTTGTCGTCGTAAAAGTCCTGTGTGAAGGCTCGAAGCGCTGCTGGGCAGCATGCAGGACATGTGATCTCATGTCATGATGCAGGAAGTCCAGGTTCGGGAAGAAGCCATGAGTGTGTGGACCGGGATAGAGCGAAAGCTCCTGACACACACACACACACACCAACTCTCGAAGAATGCATCCAATCACAGGCACAACACTGCACCCATGAAAAGAGAGAAAGACAGAGAGGCTGCTAGTTTCTGCTCCTCCTCCTGACCAGGAAGCAGCGGAGCTTGCACGTCTGGCCCCGCACAGCTGATGACTAGGCTGGAGACCTCACCCGAACTTCGTAATCAATCCGCTGCTACTTCTATTTTCGAGTGACATCGTGTGAGGCATCTTCTGGGTGATCCAACCCCAAGCAGGCAGTAGTCGAGGAGGGCACCGAGCACCACCTAGAAGAGGCATGTCCCAAACACACGGAGCTTTGGAGGTTTCAAGGGGAGCCACCTCTGTGTGCACTTCCAAGAAACGAAAAACCTGATACATCAGTCAAGACCAGAGATACAAAAGAATGCAGCAGGCGACCATGCAAAGCCGCACTCCTTGACTGAGACCCGGGCTTGGCAGAAGAGGAATAACCAGCAGAAACCGACGCCACAAATACACACCCACGTCACCAGGAAGCGGTAAGCCTCATCTTCACAGATATCCTCTGCTCGGCCCGGCAAAATTCAAGCTCTGCTGGCGAGCGTCTGTCATCAGCGAGGAATCGTGGAGCCGCCCCCCCATGGCCGCACACATTGTGATGGCCATGGGCACGAGCCTGGGAAGAATGGACAGGGCAGCCGAACTTCAGGATCCCTGTTTGAGGCGTGGACGCCACCAAAGCTGCCAGGAGAAAGATCCATCTAAAGCAGGGCAAGGCTGCAGCAAATGCTTTACGAAGCCTCTCAAACATGACGGCCTCTGCTGTGCCTGACAGCGTGAAATCAGCAGTACGAGTGCATTGCGTTTTGCAAACCCGGAGCCATGTCGTCAAAAGGCTGCCTTCGCCAGTTGGCCCAGGTACAGTGCCAGGACCTGCCAGTGCATCTGACACTTGCAGCGCCTGAATTTGTGAAGCTTACAAGCTTTGTTTGCAAAGTAAGATAGCTGGCGTGCCATGGAACTAGACAGGAGCGACAGCTTAGGCACGACCCTCCGCCACCTAACATGGCTTTGGCAATAATTCAGCACCATCGGGAGAACAGCTATCACTCTGCTTCTCAGCATTCCGCCACTCTGCCTCTACGGCAGGAGCCGATCCCGCGGATGTAGCTACTATGGAAAGCAAGTCCTGACTGGCCCATGTTTGGTGGCTGCCTGCGTGACCCAGGCAGCCATCAAGGCGGCTGCTGAAGATTTCCGCTCCCGGGCCAGCGTGCTGATGTTCAGAAGCCTCGAGAGGAGCCGAGTCTCAGAGTCGTGGAGGACGCTGTACAAATGCCCTCCATGATCCTGCCAAGAGGCAAGAGGCATGGTACGAAGGCCCGACCGAGATAGGCGATGTGGAAGAAGAGCCGCCTCAAAGATCACACAGGAAATCACCGATTGCCTCTTCCAGCCGCTGGCTCCAGGCTCCTGGGGCACGTGCTGTGTGCTGCCGTCGGCCTCGAAGGCCTCGTAGGCCTCTGAGATGCCGCACGCCATGGCCTTCATGGCATGTCATGCGAGGTTTCAAGGAATCACGACGAGGACGGGCGCCATTGCTTTTTCAAATTCGGAGCCGAGCGACCAGGTACAGAAGAGCAGAGAGTCCAGTCGTAGCGCCGCTGAGCAATTCGTGCTGAGCAGCTCGCGAGCTTTGCGCGGTACAGTTTGCTCGACCCCAATGCATGGTGGCCTTTGGACAAGGCGTCCGATGCTAGGTCGAAATTCATGCAAGAACTTGCAGCGCCTGCGCTGCCATCAGGCCAGTGGCTGCCCACTCCACCGTGGTCGCTTGGGTGAGCTGCTCCTTCACGAAAAACCAGGGAAGTACATCGACACTGCTGACTAGCTGTTCTCTTCTATTCGCCTCCATAGCAGCTTGGCACTGCTTGGAGACATAGATGCGCTGTCGGCTCGCTAGAGCTTTTTGCTCATGTGAACAGGTTCGGCTTCGTTTCAATGCCATCGAAGAGATGTGGAAACAGGAAGGCTCTAGAGTCTAGAGCTTTTACAAATTCAGATTTCGCTGCAGCGACATGTTCTTGACTGGGCTTCTAGCATCTTCTAGCTGAGCTGGCGCCACTAGAGCATCAGCTGGGCAGAACGATCGCGTCACAGGTGCCAGTGACTTTCCGGACATTAACCTTATCAACTGCATCAGCGGAGTGCAAGTCTCACTCTATCGGACAGAATCATACATAGCCTTCAGTGGCCTGTTGTCAGGTCAGGGTCTGCCTTAATGCACAACCATGCACAAGCAGCAGACTAGCATCGTGCGAATGAATGATCGAGAAGCTGCCGTGGGCTCGGTCTGCTTTTACCCAGCTTGTTGCGGACATCTCTGAGTAATTGGGCACGGGCTGTCTTTGACGCCGTTGCGCACCTGTGGCCGGTTGTGCAGTGAAAAGCATCCGCCAGAACCTGCGCTGCAGGCTGAAGATCGGGTCAGCATAGATGCGAAGCTGCACCGTCCCTAAGTAACATGTGGATTGCCAAAGATGCTCATGAACAGTAGACAGCGGACATGAGCCGGCTCAATACACTTCAGTGCCATAAATACACTGACATCTAAAAAATCAGCTGCTTTGAGAGAGGATGCTATTGGCAGGCTCACCGAAGAAAAGCGGGCCCAAAACGAGTGCCTCTTCCTGCGCCTCAAGCAGTGCCTGAGCCGTTCAAAATCACGCAGGTGGTCAAAGCCGACCGTCCAGCATGGGCCACTCGCGGGCAAAGGCTGGCAAAACATCCATCGGAAGCTCTCACGATATATGAACGACAGATGACCAGAAGATCATTACGAATGTTTTGCCAAAAGGCAGCTATCACAAAGCCATTGCTTGGCAACGGGTTCCTGACAGAAGCAGCCTTTTTGAGCGCCTCAGCAGTTCCAGCACGTCTTGAGAATGGCTCCGTGCTGTTCACCGCCATCAGTCGTGTCTCTGTACGAGCCTCCCTGACAGTGAGACTTCATCTCTTAGCAGCCTGGGCTGTTTTCCAGGTGGGGGGAAGTGGAGATAATGTAACAAGCGACAAGATTCGGGCTACCCCGCTCCATCACCGAAGCTGCTCCAGGAAAAAACGATGGTCAATGTCTATGCACTTAGCACATAGCCGTCTTGGCACAGAGGTCCCTGCAAAGCAGATACCACGGTGTCAATTTTGTGAATCATCTGCTTCTTGGCAGACTTGTTCACCAAAATTTGCAAATGCTTGCTCGCATTCAGCCACAATGCCACATCCTCCGCATCCGTGACATAGACCCCTCCTGAGTGAGGCCGCGGTCACTGCACCCTGCGGCCTCCTTTTTATATAAGATGCATCCAGAGTCTGCAAAGCACTGGGTACACACGATGACACTCCAGTACCCAGGCACTTCACAAGGGTGCTTCCTTTTGGTTTTATTCAAAGGCGATATCACAGCCTGCTCTGTCATGGTGGGATCGTTTATGATGGCTCCAAGGTGCTGCCAGAGAAGTCCGCTGCATCGAAGAGCAAGTGTTTAGATTGCAGCGATGCCTTCATCGAATCGTTGATGCCTCCTCCATTCACGCGAGGGCAAAACATGGAAGAAACGTGGGATCTGATCAATTCTAACAAGTCGGCCTGGCTGCGATGCAAAGGTGGGCGACAAGGGAATGTATTCCTGGAAGGACAGATGTCTAACCCATGTGCTCTTATTACGCCACGAAATTGCTTCAGCCGAAGCACGCCCTGCAGCTCTCCACCAAGCTCCATGAGGGCATTTGTCAAGATGCGCTCAACTTCACCTCAGTGGTCGGCTCAAGCACGAGTAGCTAGAATCTAGAAGTCTGACAACTGCATTGGCAACCAGCCACGGGCTGCAGCTGTGACTGCCAAAACTGATCCCAAAACGGCCGGACGAGCATTGCCAGCAAAACTCCGGATTGCACAGCTGCTGATTGAGACCACTGACACCATCTCAGCAATCTTGATCCAGTGCTAAGTCAAGATGCAGCATTCTGCTGTTGATGTTCCCAAGCCTTTGAGGGTGAGGTTGCCGGCTTCCGGCAAGAGCCAGTCACCAACAGCTGATGCCTGGTCCAGCGGAAATTGGCATATCTCGCAAATGGTCATGTTCCCATGAATCGTCACTGTGCCATAATCTAGAGACAGGAGGGATGTTGTTCGTGACAACGTGCCCGCTACAAGAGTGGCAACGTGCCTCCACAACCATCTCCATGGATGCCTTTCGGCCAAAGGACACCATCGGTGGAGGCCCAGACTTCTCCTGACGCGTTCCGGGCCCGAGCCATGAGGGTAGCTTTGGCAGTCGACTGTCCGACCTGAAAACATGAAACTGCAAGCCAGAAGCCACCTGCTTTGGTGATGGCGCGGGTGCGGCTGTCTCCAAAGGTAGTGGCATGTACCATGTGCCGACCGATGGCCTAGCAACCGCCAAACAGCCAAGCTGTGCAGTGATGGTGCAAGCAGGACATCTTGGAGCTGGCCTGAGAGTGAAGGGAGCGGCTGCTGCTTCCTGATCCTGAAGACACACTGAACTTCTGCAAGGCCGCGATACGCGATCACGAAAAGCTGCCATCTCCCACCTCTTCGACGGCACCAATCAAGTCGCCACCACGCACGGACTTCATTAGAGCCGCACGGGCATCCTCCCGAGCCTGTCGGAGCTCTCTTTCTGCTCCAAGCTACGCTGCTACCAGTACTGACTCACTGACTCAGCCGAAGCGAAAGAGGCCCATTGCAAAGCCTCAGCCGGCTCTGGCTTCGCTGAAGGAGCTGGTGGCTCGACAACATTCACCTTGGGTCGATCGCTTGTAACTTCACCGGGTTTCGACAGGGTCTGGCAAATCATGATAAGAAATACAGTATCACGTCAATTCGAACAAGCCACCGCAGGCTTCTCCGCTGGCTTTTCTGCAGGCTTCTCGACTGGCTTTTCCACAGCTTGCTCGGGAACCGCCTTTGGCTCCTCCTTCCAAGCAAGCGCTCGAACACACGGGACTTGCGGGGCATCATGCGGCAGACAGGCTGAGCGAGTGTTAAGAGCCGAGATGCGCCAGGCACACCGGCTCTCCTTGGAACTCTGAATATACTCGACACGGCATCAGATTCAACAGCATGCTACCAGGCTACAAGCAAGGAAAATCAGACTGTTGGTAAAAAACCGAATTTGCAAACCAGAGCGGCAGGAATTTGCACATGAACTCCACGGGATCTTCGGGCTTCATCCTGAACACTTAACAGCATTAGCATTTCAAAGCTTACAGATGCTTACAGCATCTTCAGAAAGCATGGCGGGGCTTCCGCAGTCCTCAGCAGGGTGCGGAGGCATTCGGAAAGGCGCTGCTCGATCCCATGCTTCGCCAGATACCCCACGGCAGCGTCCTCAGGGAGAAAAGGGCCGCATTTCTCGCGCTGGGCCTGTTGTTCATCCCGTGCAGGCCACAAAGTCGAGACACAGAACACCTTCTCTTCCGCTTGCGGACAGGCGGACAGCAAATAGCATGCAGATGGAAACACGCGACTCGAGACCACACGGAGCACCGAGAGAGAGAGAGAGGGGCCTTGCTTTGCGCTTGGCAGGTCGAGTGTGCTACATGTTCGTCTGGGTGGAGAAGAAAGTGAGAAAAGGAAGGAGGGAGGGACGATTCACCCAGCCAATAAGTGGAAAGCTGTCAGGCTTCGCACGCGACTAGGGTTACAGGACACTGTCATGCCTGCGTATGTCTCTCCCCACCGCCATCATTGCAAAAACGACCACCCCCGTCCACAGCAGCAGTTACTATTGCTGAGGCTGCTGGGGGCCCCTCGAGAAACACGACGGCGACAACAAACAGACCGCATGAAGTGCTCGTGCCAACTTCCGACTGCTGTGGGCATCAAATTCATCAACAGTGGTGCCGGTGACAATTGTGGACGTGATGATGGTGGTGATGATGATGATTTTGTCCACGACGATTGGTCCATTGCGAGGGCTCGTGCTTGTGGTGATGACCCCGATAACTCTCTGATGGCCCAGTCAGGCCTTGGTCTCGGCTTCGATCTCTTGTCGCTGTTTCTGTGTGTCCTCGGCCTTCATCTCCTTGCCGTTTGAGCTGACCTCGCTTCCGCTAAGGCTCGACTTCTTGAATCTGGCTGTGCCTACTGTGCTCACGTTGCCTATGGAAGAGACAACATGCTGCTGGGGAACACGAAGTTTCATGCCTTCTGCTCTGGGATCGGACGAGATCACTTTGACCTGTGCATGGATTCAGACATAAGCCGTCCCTGCAATCTGACTTGAAGCAGTTCTGCCTCATCTGTGCTTCCACATTCCTGAGCGTCACCATTCAGTACGCATGTGGCTGGATGCTTTTTGGAAATTCTGGATCGGTGCCTACAGGGTCTGCCCTGTGCTGTATATGTGTTTCCATGGTCAGACTTAACGCCGCAGACACGGCTCTGGGTCCACCTGCACCGAGCAGGTGCCGACAAGCTGGTAGACATCGATCCGCGCTTTTTTCTTCTCCTCCGGAACGGGGAAGTGGTATTTGGCCGCGTTCTTGTCGAAGCGTCGCCTGTACATGCATAGGCGCCCTTGGAACCACCTTGAACATAACATTATTGTTTCAATAATCTCATGGAGCCTTGCTAATTACATTTCCAAAGAATGAGTCCTAAGGGAACGAAAGCACGTATCTGTGACAGAATGCTACATGTCCGCATGGGCTACCAGTGCATCCTTGTGGCCGCCTAACCCTAAACCCGATTGTTTGTGTGACTTCGGCCAAGGTGCTGCTTCAAGTTGTCACCAAGACGAACGCTGACGAAGCAGCCCTGGGGCACCTGGGTCGCTGCCTCGACCAAGACCTCCATGTCCTTACGAGTTATTGTTCAAGGATGTGCTTTGCCACTGCTTTGCAGACTCCTCAAGCTCTTGCTTGTTCATGCCAAGTGGCTGGCGGGAAATGGCAAATTGGAGGTAAGGTGTGCGAGTCGACTGTTTTGCTGCTCTTGAGCTTGAACTCGCAGACCGTCAGACAGCAGCACGAGAGTGACATGCAGAGCTCCGTGGCCGAAACTCAACCCCCACTCACGCCTGATGACCTCGGAAGCACTCTTGTCTTTGTCAGGTGCTTGTGGGCATTGGCGGTGTCAAGTCACTTCCAGGAATCGCTGAGAAGATCAAACCCGCAACAAGTTGCACATGTCAAGATGAAGTCCTGAAGACTTTTCGGCGAGAAACCCGAAACAGGGCGGCCCGCCGCTTTGGGCGCCGGGAGGGGGGCGACACCGCACAGGAAGCGAGCCTATTCGTGGGAGTCCACGGCCAGAGTAGGTAGTCGACACTCTTCGAAGCTAGCATCTGCAGCTGTGCAGTCTTATGCACTGCTTCGAATCACCTGAAACTTGTCGACGACACATACTCATATCATCGTCAACCATGCCATCTTTGAATCCAAGACCCACTTATGTATCTGAGCACGCATGCATGCATGCATATATACAGTAAGCTTTGCTACTGCACTTATCCTCACATGAAATCAAAACGTCGCGATATCTTCTAGTGTTTGCCGAGAGGTTGCGCTACCGTAGCTCTTGTTAAGAACACTATCTTAATCTTGCGTTCTGCAGTTGCACTACTACACGCTTCGCGAAAACTGCGATCCGTCATTCTTCTGAGCTCTCCAGCGGCTGACACGGTTGTCGATGCCATTCTATCTCTCGCTGCAATCCCAGCCAAGGTTGCCTGCAACTACGTGCATCGCATGTTATCTGTTCTTGTGTGGCAGTTTTGTTATGCATATCCGCGACTGCACCATGGAAGGTTTTTTCTCTTGCTATTCTGGGGAAGGACAGCCGCACATGAGCATGGACGACCACAAAATCGGTACCATCCTTCGGTGTCTGACTTAACTCTGACCTGGTCCTCCCAGACCTATGCTTGGTTGCTATTGATATTGGCTATTGGCATGCGTGCAAAGTAACGCGAGGCGCAAGACAGCTCCTTAGAGAGACTGCCTCTTCCACACGTCCTGGAAAACCAAGCCAATTGATCAAACACCTTGGCCTCATGGCAAACAAACACGATCCACAGAAGAGACTAGAATCCAGAAGACTACTGCACGAGGCCAGGGTAGCTCTAGCTAGAACTTGCAAAACCTTGCAAAAGTGGTTTTTGGCTCCCCAATCACAGCTCGGATCTGGCAGCTTCAGGGCTCAATGTATCCAACAAAAACTTACTCATCCGAGCTGGACCGTGCAAGCTGCCTGGACAGACACTGGGCGACAAGCCAATGTCTGCAACTCAAGCTACTTGCGGGCACCAAACAATTATCTAAACCTGCGCTGCATTCCCAATCTAAGTAAGCTAACGCGAAAGTATTGGCTACAGAACAGATGTCGTTGAAGCTCCACAATAGAGGCAACTGCGCAGACTGCAAAAAAGCCTATGATGGCACATCCTAGAGGGGATCGCGGAGTTATCGATCCTCATGCACCTGCAACAGGGTCTCGGTGGATTCGTGCATGATCCAAGCCGACATAGAGGATGCGCTTTATCCTGGTTTCGAACCTGAGATCCGACATCAAGCTTCGCTTGTTTCGTCTGGTGGCTCTCGGAAGCTACAAGTAGCAGCCAGCAGAGGGAGGTAAAGAGGTACACCTGCAAAGGTTTTACATCAATGGTATAAAATCTGTTTCGGTCGGGTCAGTTCCGTCTCCTGCTGCTGTGCCATATTTTTGACATCCTGATCGGGGTGTGATCGCTGGCGCATTCCGCCCGCTGCGTCGCTGCGATGAAAGTGCAAAGAAGTGAGGCGAAGCTCCGGACCTGTTGGCTTTGACCTGGCCAGACTCGGGGTTCCTCCTGAATCTACCACATTGCTGCGGTTGTTGGCCCATTTCAGCGTTCGTGCCGATTGGCCGTCTACACTGCGACCCTCCCAGACAAAATAAACCGGTTTTGCCCAACAGCACAGACCAACATATCTGTAGTATCCGAGAAGCCCGTGCCGTCCCGATGCAGCTTCGCGTGCACACAGCAAGGCTGAGCATGAGTCATGCCTAAGCATGCAAAAGTCAAACAGCACGCTCGCTCTTGTCTGCATTGCAAGGCCGACGAATGCCGAAGAGGCTGAACCACTGTCTACCAACATCACGTCTACGTCACTTCTCGGACTCTGTAGGAGTGCTACAGCAGCATACAGCTCGGCTGTACATTGCACTGCGTCTGAGCCACGCTTTCCACACATCCAGAGAATCGATCAGTTCGTGCATCTGGCCTCGGCCTCGGATCGAAGGCTGGCCAACCCCGAAACGACACTACCCCGCCAACAAGCCCGTCATCAAAGCACTAAGTATCTCGATTGTGCAAAGACACTCTCTGTGTCTGGAAGTAGCAGCATCTCGTAGAGCTCTTCCGGCGACCTGGTGGAAAGCTGGGCCTTTTTCAGCGTTCTAAAACGCACGGCTGTACGCAAGTGCCACGGTAGCACGTGGCTGCCTGCCAAGTTCTCCAAAAGCGAAGATCTCCACCAAACTTCGTAGTGAGTATAAGTACCTTTCAGGCATCGCTGATGAGCTGTGTCAGCATGCGCCAGTGAAATGTTGTGCTCTTCCTCCTCCCAGGCCTGCTTGGAGCCCCCTTGCTTCAGCCAAGGCACCTGGAACCCGCCAGGCTCCTGAAGCGAACGCAGCGAAAAGTGCTGGGACGCTGCAGTGACAGTGAGGCATGCTTGAACACAAGGTTCGACAGAACGCATAGCAGCCCAGGTTCACAAAGTTCTGGCACCCCGCAATGAAGACCGGCATCATCGCTGATGCCTGGCATGCCAAGAGGGTAGAGCTGAGATTTGTACCAAGGGCGGTGGAGTCGCCCGACCTCTGCTTCTGTGGAGTGGTGGCAGTATCGGTCGATCCAAAGCAACGGTTCCCTGTTGTGAGCCTGTGCCATCGCCATGCTGCTACACTCTCCACATACACAGCGTCGGCCCGATGTCTGGCCTGCTTGAAAGCATCTCTCCAGTGCTGGATTGCATACCACCTGGCGGCTTGCACTGCCAATCGCCGAATCGCATTTTCAAAGCTCAGGAAGTCTCGGCAAGGGGCTGCCAATCGGCTTGGTCAGCCCACGAATACCTTGGAGGATCCACACGGGGTTCTGGTCTAGTTGGCTTACATAAAGGGCAGGTGGTCATGTTGATATCTGACAATCAGCAGACCTTTGACCTGCACCACGCCCAGTTCAGCATGCGGCGAGATGAATGCATCCACAAAGCCAAACTGGGCAGGCTCCTCAGCTTCAATGGCCCTCTAAGTGCATCAAAGTCTTACCTGCCCCCAAGACCAACATGAAGCATGTTCCACAAGCACAGTGTCTGAAAGGGAATAGAGGTGGCCAAGCTCATGCTGGGCCGGATGTAGCAGGAAGTGTTGAAGCAACACCTGGGCAGGGACATAGTCTGCAAGCCGCATCCAGCCATTCACGACATATCGCATATCTTGCATCCAACGGGAACCTAACTGAACTTCACTCAGTTTGATACCTTGTCTGCTGGAACAGCTCCTTGGGACAGGGCTTTCACATACCATCATGGAACGACTTCGAAACAGTTGCGTCGCCAGAAAGCAGGAATGATGGCAGAACAATGCTGTATGTCGAGCCGCGGAAGTTGCTCTGCCCATCATCAATGACCTGCGATGCGTTGGTGAGATTCTGCAAGGGCTTCAGCGGCTTCGGATGACTGATGCTGCACATCAAAGCTTGCCTAACCGTAACTTGCGGTCCATGATCACCGAAACTGAAAGAGCGGCAGAGCGCCTCTTTCAATTCACGTCCACCGAGAAGCTCGTGCAGCCCAGATCCCACAGTGTTCGATCTGGACTTCAAGAAGCAAATCCTTGCACGGAAAGAATTACATAGTGGGTTACATGAGTACACTCCTGTGACCCTTGCACTTCAGGAAAACAGAGTAGCAGCCCTTGGAGAAAAGAAGAAAAGCTGGGGTGGTGACTGTGTTCGACGAAACCTGCAGGGAACAACTGCTGCGTGGCTATCACAAGATACAAGATACGGACAATGCGCCACATCCCCGAAGCTGAGTTAGAGTTGTCAGACTGTGAACTCCCCTCCGCTGATTTGTTCGAACTTCTTTCCCATCACTCACGTGCACATATCTGGACATCCGTGCCCTATCATTGTGAGTTTATGTTGCCTGGAATCATTGGACTTCATAGAACGTTTTTTCTGTGAGGTGTCTTGCCAGGATGCGTGTGAGTAAACTTGCGAGGTTTCTTGTGAGGAGCCGAATGCTTGTGAGTAAGTTTGTGAGGTTTCCTGTGAGAAACCCAGTGAGAAATCGGAGCGAGAAACATGGGTTGTGGGTTAGCTTGCGAGGTTTCTTGTGAGGAACCTTGTTAGAAATGTGTGCGAAAAGCACGGGTTGTGAGCAAGCTTGGGAAGTTGTCGTGAAGCACCTGTTGGCTTTGTGAGAAATTGTGTGCCAAACGCGGGTTCTCAGGAAGCTTGTGAGAGGTATCAATGATTATTATCACCGGGCAACGACGGTCTTGCGTTATGACGGTTCGGCTGCAACAAAAAATGGTGCCCCAGGCACCAGGGCAACATGCAATGTAGAGCCCATTGGATATTTGTCGTCGTTGTTTTGGCTTCGAAGCGGTGCTTACGGTCTGTTGCCGTTGTCGGAGCCTCGAAGTGCTGCCCTAGTGCTAAGAAGTGCGACGCGGGTGCCCAGTGCTGAGAAGTACGCTAGGTGCCGTTGTTTTGGCCTCGAAGCAGTGCCGCATTGCTCAGAAGTACGATTTGTTGCCATTGTTTGAGCGTCGAAGGGGCAATTCCGGTGGTTTTTCTCGTTGTAAGCTCTTGAAAACTCTCGCGACAGTCGGGCCGGGGCAGGGCCGGGGGACAGGGTGGGGTTGCGGCGGGGCCGGCCGGGGATGGCCCCTCTCACGGAAAACCTCGCACCGAATTGGCGCGGGCAAGGGACGGGCTGCGGGTTGGGGCCGCGGGCGGAGTCAAAGTGGAGGCCCTGGCCGGGAGCGGTGTCGGGCCGGCCCTAACCGGGGCCGGGACGCGGCCAGTGCCGATTGGAACCCCCAACCCGATCTCGCTGCCCCTCCGGCCCCGCTGCTTGGGTTTGTGTTGAGGGGGTTTCACGACGGCAACCCGGCTAAACCCGCCTGTGAGGTGTGCTGTTTCGGGGAGGCTGCCGGGAACATAGGAAGAAACCGGACGTGTCGTGACCAGCCCCAAAATCACCCCAAACAATCAGCTGACCGGCCGGAAAGCCGCCCCAAACAAGCAGCCGACCAGCCGGAGAGTTCACACAGATCACTCAGATCCTTGTTCCGGTCTATGGCTGGCATACCGGAGCTGGACACATGTCTACCTCCTGAAGAGCAACAAACTCAACCCTCCCGCCCAAATCCTCACAACAAACCTCACAGCAAGGGGCCCGTCACAGCAAACCTCGCAGGACTTCTTGACCACACAGCCTGTCTTACAGGAAACCTTACGGGAAACTTTAAAAGGATTCTAGTCACAACCCTATCACCCACCTCGGGTGAGCAAGGATGCCACCCAGTAGAGCCATCAGTGCGCCGACCACAATTCCAAGCACATGCGCATACAACCTCGAAATGCAAACAGTGGCACTGGCAAATGCATGTGGCGAGGGACACACACGCACACATTCGCACACACACACACAAACATACAAGACAGTTCATGCGCTTATGCAGGCCAAGACACCCATCCACGGAGCCAGCACTGAGAAGGACAGAGTGTTTTGCCACAAAGCTGAAAACACCGATTGCTAGCCACACCTCAAGCCAACAAGAGCTGATCCTGACAAATCCGATGGCTTCCGCAACTTCTGGTTTACTGAGGTCGGCTCACAGCCCACGGCCGCATACAGCCGTTGCAGAAGCCTGCAATCTAATGCCATGATCTCTCAGACGGCCTCAATGTTAAAGCCTGATAAAGCCTGCAGCGCTGGCCTCACGGCCTCAATTCCGGGGTAGCATATTTGATCGATCATTATGCAGCACGCGAAACCTCAGCCGGACATCTGCAACAGGTGCAACACAACATGGGATACAGCTTCTCGCACAATCGGCGGTATTCCCAGAGCACACAGCGCAGCGCGTTCTGTTAAATGATATCTCGCGCGCAGCCCATGCGAGCAGGAGACAAATGACGATGAGGCCAGCCGCAACGTCGCTGACCGCAACTGCCTCAGACTAGCATCTGAGACGGGCTATGTGGATTCCACTAGTGCAGCAGCCATACCATACGTCGCAAAGATAATGTCTCAGCAGACAGTCCATGTAACAGCTACACAAGGGCCCCGAAACCGCCGCACGGACCCACTTTGCTTATCAGTGCAAGCTGCAGAGGCCGCCCAACACGGCAAGAGCAGATCGTTGTAGATCTGAGCGCAGAAGGTAAACTGTCTGCACAACCGTGTGCACGAACCGACAAGAGTCAGCAAAGTTCCCGTCCGACCTGTGACTGCTAAGATTCCAGTATCGTTTTACTCTGCACGCCGTGATCTTCTATTTTAGGCAAGCTGCGCATCCGTTGCTTCTCGCCTCCAGGCCGGTTGATGTCCCCCAGTGGGTGATGAAGATGCCTGACTCGCTCTCCCCTAAAAACCCCAGTCATGTAGACATGTCTGCACGGGGCATCTGACAAGCATCTCACCCGTCTGTACTTTGGCTTGTGGTGGCTCTACTAGTACTGGCCCGGGCACCAGATGGAAGTGCAACGCAACCAAAGATCCTCGCTGCAGGTCATGTCGAGACATTGATAGGGCACGTACAGACTGAATCCAACCAGGTGGCAGTCTCAAGCAGCGCTGCAGCCTGGACAAGGCTTCCAAGCCAAAAACTGCCCCGCCTTCACAGCAACTGCTTGCAATCCAAGTGGCTTTCGGTCTGCAGGAAGGACTGCCAGAAGCAAGAGCACATTGGCCAAAGCCGTGCAAAGAGCCTGATTTGCGATTGCTACGGCTGCCCAACCGCTGAGGCTCCAGGCATCGATCATCGAGGCGAGGACAAATCCAGCGACATATGCAAAGACGACAGCTGCCTCGGGGAGTGGCAACAGCTTCTGCAGCACATGTGCACAGAATGACAGGTCTTTGTCTTTTGTGGCCAGATTACGATGCCGCGAGGTCGTTTCCATGACGAAGCTAACGCCTACTTATCAACCTAACCAAGCCAGGGCTACGGAACTTCACCCGTTCCAATGTTAACAGGTGGCAACCGCGAACACGCGCCATCGCTGCACGCTGCGTGGACTCATGTTGGCCTCTGCCCCTTTGCAGCATGCCAGTAAAAAGCACATCGCCGAGTTGCTGAGGGCTCAGGATGAATCTGCAGTATGATAAACAGCCTTGGCTTCATCTGCAAATCTCTTTCTAGGAGGCCCCAAGACCAAACCAATAGTGTCAGAGTCCACCCGAAGTTAGCTCTTTTGTCCAAGCGGGAGGCGCGATTGCTACGATCAAGAAGCAACCACCTGCTGTCCTTGGCTATTTAGTCAGTCAGCGGTACGTGCAGCGTCTGCATTCTCCTGGGACTAGTTGCAAAAACATGTTCGGGCCCTCGGAGTACTCATAGGCCCCATAGTAGTTCCTTTTTGGGGTTACCTTATAGAATTCTAAATATGAACCCCAGAAAGGAACTACTCTAGGACCCTAGGAGTATCTATCATGTCCGAGGCTCAAGGTCGGAATCCGAATCCGGGTATTTCTTCGGGCGGCCTGCCAGCAAGGGAAACAGCTCAACTCAGATCGCCTGCTCAGCATTCTCTGCTGACAATGCCCAACGCATTCTCTGACACAAAGGTCTCGGAAGCATGGGCCGGTTTAGGTCCCGGGTTCTATAGGGTCTTAGGGAGCTAGGCTTTGTATCACAGGTGTCATCGCCTCCTGCTCGGCCCGCTGAAGCCGAGAAATCAAAGCAGCCAAACGATCTGCATCCACAGGTCTTGGACCGCTTGGACCTTACGAGGAGGGCCCGAATGAAATTTAGACTAGGCTGCAACATAAATTAAGTTACTCTACTGAGACCCTAATCAGGAAACCCTAGTATTCACTATGTATATCCCCGTTATGGTAACTTAAGTTAAGTTACTAAACAGCAACCCAGTAGAGGAACGGAGCGACATACTGGCCTGGATCTGGTTCCTTACGGCTTCCTTCAGGATCAAGAAGGACAGAGTATCCTGCAGCTCTGATCATCAGTGGCTCCAGAAACTGTGTGTTTTTCGGGCGAAGCCAAGAAGCTGGACAGTCAGGAAGCCAGAAAGCCAGAAAGCCGAAACGCGACGAAACCACTGTCCAACAAAAACCACAAAAACAAGCCCTAACCCAGTGGACTTCCCAAGCAATACCAGCCGTCGGGACACGGTTCCGTGATTGCGGTCCTTCTGCGCTCTCGAAAGTGACGGTGAAGCTTCCGATTTCCTGTCTCAGCCTGGTTCTGTGCTCTACGGCCCTGGAGACGGCCACTAGGCAGCGCTACGCCTTGCTGCTACAAGTAATGTGCCTCTCGTCAGGTTCTGGCAGCTGCTTTTCAGCCTGCGGCCTGTGTCCAGGCAAGTGGCGAGAAGATACTTCAATATACAGCAGGCTGCGCATTACAGTAGCGGATGTGGCAGTGAACACTTGGGCAGGTGATGAGCACCATGAGAAGAAACATTCGCATGAGCAGCCCATGTGCCTGTACCACTGGTCCTGCGAAGAGCACTGTCCAATTCGCCCGCATGCCCCACATGGGCCACGGTCCCACTTTTAGCTTGATTGATACCCCTGTGTCCCGTCCTGAACTGCCAGGACCGAATCATCAATCGGCTCCTCAGTGTCCGTGAAGGCACCTTGTCAACCAGCTGCTGAGAAGGGCAATGCTGACTACATCAGCAACACACATGCAAGACGAATGTGTCCTCAAAGTTTGCTGGCACTCCACTCCACAACGCCGGGAGTCCCATGAACCGAAGCCGTAGCACCAGGCTCGGTACAGAAACCTGTTGCTCCAAATGGTGCTCTGCACCGCCTTGCAGACCCGAGGAGCCGATCTGTTTGGCGAACTTGGGTGCTCCTGTGTGTTGCAACTCTTTCTGTCGCGGTCACCGATACAAACACAAACGGCTCAAATAGCGTTGCTGGCTGCCGATGGAAGCTTGACTGCCGCAAAGGCAGTCCTTTCTTCTCTGGAACGTCCGGATCCGCACCTTGCAGCTGCAAAGGAACCTACCTTTAAAAAAACGCTCATTGCTTAATGCTTATCCATAGCCTGTGCTCAGAACGACGCTGAAAGCTTCATTTGAATATGCTGCTACTGAGATTCGGGCAACAGTTGATGGGGCAATGGCAGCTTGACATGTGCACGTCCTGGCAGGGAGCATGCAGGACACGAAGTCACATCTGCGAGCTTGAACTCTCGTGACTCTAGCGATTTTTAGCTAGTCCTGGCTCGTGAGAACAGCTATTCAAGCTGCTCAGCCCCTCACCGCAATCAGATGTTAATGAGCGGACGCATCAACGCATGTGGGTTGAGTAGGCGGCCCCTTTGTTCAGACTTCAACATGGTGTGTGGCTCCGCATGTTGTGAAAGTTTGGGTATGCTTGTCTCAGCTTCTGCCCTACAGCTCCACGGCCTTGTGCTTCTCCTGCCATCTTGCGAATGAGACGTTTCGAGAAACTCCGGCAAATCTCTGCGCCATTCACAGAGATAGAGCCAATGTGGTAGGCTTTGGAGAGGCTTCGAAAGGTCGCAGGGCCCTAAGTGCAAGTAACAAACTCCTTCGTCAGAGGCGGTGTCTGCATGTTTTCAATTTTCGTCCAGTGCGGCTTCAAGGCCGTGCTGCAAGCAGATGCTTTTCGGAGTGTGCTGTGTGACTCTGTAGCCAGTGGAGCTTCGCGCTTCTTCTCCCGATGGGAGTTGTCTTGACCTTCCGTTTCTCCATGTGAAGTGGGTTGAACTCGACGCTTGCCTTTGGAGCTTCTTTCACCTGCTGCTGCTGAAGTTACTCCCATTTTTCTTCTGCTGAAAAACAACCACGAACACATGACAGAGCTCTTGCTCTGATTCTTCGGCGGTAAGCCGCTCATTGTCTCAACCTCAAACCGAGCAACACAGCCAGACACACAAGTCTGACTTCGTTGCCCTGTTTACATGACCGCTTTTCTTTGAGGGCCAAAACTGTCGGAGTGCTTTGCTTTCGACTGCTCCGGCTCGTACGCCGACCAACCCATGAGCTACGAAGGCCTCACTCTCATGTTTGCATCTATACCCACGATGTGCCAACTTACACGCTGTCTATGAACAGAACGAAGGCTTGTAGGACTATCTTTGAGGGACCAGTTGGGTATGCTATGACCTGTAGTCGACGAGGGGCTTGTTCACCTCTGCTAAACCACCAGAGACTGTATCAAGCAAGTCTATGCTGAGCGCAGTGCTTCGCAGCTGGAATGTCTCGGCCACTTGCTGAAGAATCACATCAGCATGATAAAGGCAGTTCTTCATCTACGAATCAGTATCAGCTTTGGCTACACAGACAGTTCGCCAACTCGGAGCATAAGAGGACATGTCGATTGCAACAACTATACTACTGTTGACAAGCTGTCCTTTCGCGCATTCTTCGCTTGGTATTGGCTCTGCTGTCGATCCATGAGAAAATCCTATGAGCCTCGGAACTGTGCCAGAAGACGTGTAATTCTGGGTTGGGCGACCAGATGCGAATGTCATTGCAAACAGCTCGAAGGTCAACTCTCTTGCCAGACAAGCCTTTTTTCGCTTTGGCACCTGCAGAATCCTAGCTCCATCCGATGTAGCGCATCCTCCCGTCCGCAGCCTACAACTACGTAGCCACCAGTGTGATACAAATGTTCCACCGAGATCCGCTGGTGGATCTCATCTACGTAACCTTTAGCTCATCCCTTTGAGGCTGCGGACGCAGCGGGCGCTGCTTGGTTGAAGTCTTGTAGATTTGCAATGCACTGTCTGCCATGTCGAGCTTGCCAAAGACTGGAGCAGTAGCATGCTTTCTGCCTGCTACGCTGCTATATGCTCCTCTTCGTTGCTTTGCTGCAGTTTGGAGGTGTCTGACTACTTGTTGCGAAGCATTCCGTTGGGCACGGTGGGTCAGGTCAGATTCTGCGATCCGCGCCGCACAGCAACTCAGTTCGATGGCTTCTCAATCTTGTCTGCTCGCTTCAGGATGTCCTGAACAGGCGATTGAGCTGATGACGGCGTCAAAACAAATGCTTCAGGTAGATACAGTTTCTGATCTGACACCCTAGTCACACATGTCGGACAATGTGCAGCCACTGTTCGTGCCTGAAACTTCCGGATGTGCTCCAGGAAAACATCGGCGTGTGGTCGCTGCGGCTTCTGCGCGTTGATGTGCACCTCACAGGCCATACCAACTGGCATTAGTGGGCGTTCCTGCTGATGGCTGATGTAAGCAGGTCTGGGTTAGAAACCATGTCTCCGTCCAGGTAGAACTCCACTTCACCACAGGGGTTCAGCTCCTTCACTAGACTTGCTGACGCCGCTGGTTTATGCCTTTTTTCATGCTACCAGAGCTGCTCGAGATCGGGTGACTGAATCACTGAAGGTCAAGTACATCGTGAAACTGAGGCTGTGGCACCGTCCAGCGGCGTGCCAACTCTCTGATGCACCAGCTGTCGAGTCTTGTGCATGACCTAAGGGATCTGCAGCAAAAACGGCGACTTTCCCAAACCTCCTTGGTCCTTGGGAGAGAATCTGGGGCTTCAGGCGCACATCAGCTGGTCACGGAGACCCTCTCCGTCCATCTCGCACAGCTGGGCCAGCCTAAGCTAAGGCCATGTGGTCGACGTGGCCCCCGAGTGAGAGCGCGCGTTCTCGTGTCTCGGGTACGCACTTGGAGGTCTGCAAAGACGTGTAGAGCTTCATGTAAGAGCCAATCGTTGGGAGGGCTTGCTGCTGCCTCACCTCCCATTCCATGTTGCTGGACCGGGCATACAACAGCGTCTTCTGCACGACCGCAGCAACCAGGCACATGTTCACGGGTCTGCAACAAATTGCTTGTCGCAGCCTTGCCTCTTGTAGGAAGAGAGTCAGCTGCCGCTGGTGCGCTTCGTTTGCTGTAAAGTTCTCCAGATCTCAGCCGACATTTCAGGTGTCCACTGTGCAGGGAAATTCTACATGTTGCACTAATTATGGTGTCTAAGGGCATCGCTCTCAAGATCCGGCATGGAGGCCGCAACGAACTTGGGACATGCGTAGGAGAACAAGTCCTACAGGGCAGAGCTAGAGCTGGCCAGGTGGACGACCCTTCTAGCAAGATACTGTGCACTCTTCGCAGAGTCATGCCAGTGCTGAGTCTATTGCGAAAGCTTTTCTACCAATGCCTTGTGGTTTTCAGGTCACTGCGCCATCCGTTGAGTCAACAAATAAGCAAATAATGTATTTAATATAGTATACTAGAGTGTCTCGGCTTCGCCCTTCCCGAGGCTCCTCGAAGCAAGCTTCATTGCCCTGCTGCAAGCGCATCTGCTTATCTGCAGGGCATCAGAGCACATTGGCGTAGTTCGGTTCACTCTTGCGCTCCGGCTGTCTGTAACAGCAAAAGTCTTGAATTTCCGCCTGCGTGCTTTTCTCGGATTGGCTTTTCGAGAGATTCGTCCAGCGGCTGGGGGCAAAGAGCATTGCAGATCAGCAGCAGGACGTACATCTGATCCTCATAACCGGTGCGATTTGACCGTGACACGACCACACATGGCTCTGCGCGCTTGGTGCAAGAGCGAACACGGTTCACGTGCCTGCTTCTTCAGCATTTGATCATACTGGTAGGACAGCGAATTCACTGTGGAGATTTTGGACAGGAAGACAAGAATGTCTTGGAATGTGCGGGATGCATCCACATAACGGCGCATCATCATGTACCTCGCATGGCAACATGAACTTGCACGGCCACTCGCACAAAAGCGCACCACGGTCCAGAATGCAACAGGAACAGGCGCACGCAAAGCCCATGTAGTAAAACACTGTGACATGGCAAGCCGGAATTCTGTAGAACAGCGGCACCTCGTACAGGTTCAAGTACAATACAGCTTGATGCTCCACGTGCAGTTGGCTTTAGCGTGCTTTACGGCATAAAGTCCCAGTGCTGCCGGAGACAGGCTTTGAACGTTTCCGCTGAAGCTCTTCAACGGCATCATCCGACTGGTAATTACCATATTCTGGATTGTTACAACACACAGCGAGATGCTTAGGCTTTGCTTGCAGGCTTAGATTGTGGAGCCGCTTGGGCCAGTTCCACTTCTTCAGTTGCTGCGGCAGCGTCTTTGCTTAGCTCGGCTCCTCCCTAGCATTGCCGCCCTGCCTCTGCTCGGAAGTCGATGTTCTCAATCGTCTCCTGGGCAGGATGGCATCAAGCGTCTGAGAATGCGCAATATCGTTTTCGGAATTTACACAAGCACCCCAACCCGCCCAATCCGGAAGTCAATCCTGGCAGCTTTGCTTTTGCCTGACAGGCACCCTTGCCGCCAAGCGTCCATTGCAAGGCGGTAGTCCCCGAGCAGGCTGTGCATTCGCAGCAGCTGCATCAGGGCGAAATATCCGATCAGTCGTGTCGACTCGTCCTGGGCGCTCCGCAAACCCCAACTGCAAGGGTGCCAAACACAGCCATTCTCATAAGCTCAAAGCTGTGAAGGCGGCACCTGCAAACGAAAACGAGCCACGTCCGCGACTTGACACTGCTGCACTTCCAGAACACACGACATGGCTTGGAGTTTTCCATCCGCCTTGTCCATTGCCTCCATCTGGATTGGCGAGCCACTCCTCAATCAACGAGTAGCGCACAAGCTGGTGCAAGTAGCTGAGGACCTTTCGGGAGCATGGCTGACTGACTGATGCAAACGAAGCTGGCGTCTCATGCTGCAGGCCTTCGTGGTCTCGAAGACAGCAGGGTTGTCAACTAGCTGCTTGACATCTGCTTCCTGCATCGCTTGAGCACTTCGTGCAAGATCATCCTCAATCTGGGTTTCTGCAACACATGGCCTTCTGCAGCTTGGCCGCCTTGTGGCAATACGTGCTGTATGTCCTGCCATCCACACACAGAACTGGAGACGCAACACCAGTCTTTTTCATGACAGTGGCTACTGTGACCGATGGTTACTTGCTGAGTGCTGGTCTGATAGTGGTACACAAACTCGTCCAGGATGTCCCACAGCCATTGCGCCGGAAGCGCAATCCCGAGATCCTCCCGTTGACTGGTGATCGCAAGAGGTTCAACAAAGCCACTTTGTCAGCGCGATTTTGCTCTAAGCGACCATTTCACGTTCCGTCACTTGCCTCTCCATCCGAGAGGTTCTCGATCATCAAATCCAGGAGCTGGGTGTAATTTTTCCAGGAACCAATTCTGTCCTGCCAAATGCAGCCGCGTGCTTAGAGCCGGGGCAAAAACTGTGCGGAGACGACGGAAGTGATCAGGTCGGCCCGTCCTCAAAGAGGACTGGGTTCAGTCTGGCGTAGATATGTCGGTAGTAAAGCTCCTTCGCAGGAGTTGGAGTGGCAGCACAGCCGGAAAAGGATGGCGAAGCAAGTCCTGTCCTTGTAGAGAATCAGGAACAAAGCCTCCCCATGTCCGAGAGCGTCTGCGACGGCATAGGCACTTGGCCACTTCCTCTGATCGACAAAGAGTGGAAGGCTCTGCAGTGACGTGTCAGGCCAGGCACGGATCTACACAGGCGACCCCAGTTGATGATGGCAAGTCTCGTCTTGTTGTAGTATTTCTCGGTGAGCTGATTGAAATCTGTCTCCTTGGCTGCATCAGTGCTGCATGTGAGAATAGCTGGCAGAATTTCGTCAAAGGCTCCGTGCTAACAGCTGGCTTGGTTCCACATTTCACTGCTAAGCTTGGTGACAGACCACACCGGCTTAAGGCAGCTAAGGGTCGTAGAGCCTGTTGATGTCGGGAATGTTGCTGGACCTTTGCACAGGCTAGGTCACTGAAGCTCAGAACCTCAAGACTTGAGTTATGTTGATCTCGCTGTGGTTCGTCTGTAGGAAGCACTGATTGATCCCGTAATAAGCTCAGTACTTGATCGAGTCAAGCAGTCCTGAGTTGGGCAAAGAGCGGATCTGTCCTGAAACAACAGAAAAGGCTTTTCCGGAACCAATGATGCAGCTATGCGGCTTCCCAAGAAATGATCCACTGCATCTGGAATCACCTCCACAGGCTGACCATACATCCATTCACATGCTGCAGAGGTTTGACTTCTTATCTCCAGTGACTTCAGTGATAGCTCCGGGCTTTCATGCAACATCGGCTTCAATCCCCTTGTTCAGTGTGGCTGCTTCAGCTGTTCTTGCCATTAGGTACCGGGTCTAGTCGAATGAGCTCATCATGATTTTCAGAGCTCTGGTCTTACATCATATTACATGACTGTCTCACGGAGGGCGGCTTTCACGCATGCTTTTTCATACCATTCCCACTTCCTGCTCTCTATGCTACTTTTGCATTCGCTCTTGATGCTGCTCCCACTACTCCTTCTATGGCTATAACTACGACTTGTAATACTACTACACACTACTACTCTTACGAAGGAAAACACCGGCACTACCATTAGGACTACTACTAGGCTTTCGTCTACTTCTGCATCTACGTCTTGATCTACTGCTACTATTAGCACCACCCGCATCACCCTATGTGTACTTCTACTCCTGCTGCTGCAGCTGCCGCTCCCACTGCTATTGATTATTGTTCTTCTTTCAACAGAAGACGGCGACCACCGCGACCACAACCATCAACCAATAAGCGCTGCCACTTTTTGTTGCCATTACTTTCCATTCACGCATAAAATGGTGGTCCAGCCTCGGCCTTACGCTGGCCCTGACTTTCCTCGATGTCGCTCCCCTGCCGGCCATGTCGCAGAAAGCACTGGAAACACTGCTAGTGCACAAATACTGGCTATACCTTGGTTGTTCATCCGCCCAGCCTCGTCACCCATGCTGAACCTCATGGAATGGGACAACAAGAGCGTACTCACAACACTCTCAGTCGAATCAGCTGCCGTTGCTGAGGTCATGACCGGATACAGGCTCTTCTCAGCCAACTGCTATCTTCCCACCGTGCAAAACTTGGGCAAAAACGTGGCCGCCAGCAGCAACGTCGCGAAAGTGCAGCATGTGCTCGACATATGACATGTCAGTGCTGGCATGCTGCGACATGATACCTATCCCAGTGACAATGTCTGGTGTTGCTGTTGTATCGTCGCTGTCCAGAGTCCAAATATCTACAGTAATTGAAGTAAATCATCCTGAGGCTGTGACAATGCCTGCAAGTATTGCCTGCTAGTGCAAGACACATCTTTTCCTGAACATTCCCTCCGCATCGAAACGCTTCGACCCTTGCGGCGCCCTGATCAAAGCGCAAGTCTAGTTTGCATTGAATCTGGCAGCGGTTCGAAGGCAGCATTTGGCTTGGAACTCGAGGGAAGAAGCTGCGCAGGGAAACATCGCGTCGGGCAGCCATCACCGCAATCTTGCTTGCACCTTAGAGCAGATGGCTTGGCGATTTTGGGTTGCATCAGTTCCTCACGCCCTGCGGCTTAAGAGCTATCTCTTTGCTGGGCCGAACCGGCCCTCATCCTGAAATAACCAATGCTTCAATGCATGAACGGCGCACAGAGTGAGTCAGAGGCACTTTGTGTCTTGCCCTTGCAGTTCGCACCGGCCCCAGAGAGTGGTCGTCTTGATCCGGCACTGGCCACGGCCAGCGCACTCGTCTTCAACGTCGTTCGCCAAAAGTTACTCATTGTCGACAACTTCGAAGCCGCTCACGCCGCTTCGACGCTGCCTTGGTGGCAGAACAGTGCTTGAAGGCATTTTCCGAAAGCGCTCGACAAACTTCTACGACTAGAAGCTGTCAAGCTCAAGGTCCTGACACCTCCAGTACAAAGAAAAGCAGCATATAGTACGATCGATCTCAATTGCGATTGCTCGAAAGTTAGCATAGTCGGACCAGCTGCAATGGCGTGTTCACCGCTGTGCTCTCATGTCAAGAGGGCGAGCTCCTGGCTGGTGAACCTGCCCGTGGGGGACCGCATTGACTTTTCACTCAATGGTCCCTTGCAACTTTTGTTAAGCCGTTAAGCTTGCTGGCAGACCCTTATCCTACCCTCATGACGGTACACGTCTGAGGCAGGGACTTCAGTGTACACGTGATCCAACTTCAGAACTAGTCATTGCAGCAACTGACTGCCATCCAGCTACGAATGCATGTGCTCCACCCACCGTCGAACATTCGGATACCTTGTCTTCATGCAAGGCTCGCAATGCGACAGGGGTGCGATACTCATAACTCAATGCCACTGGCGAGCTGCGTGGACAGGTCCTCGTCAAGTATGGAGTTGATTGCATGCAAATCCGCCATCGAAGCTTCAAATCCTGTCACCTTCGGTGGCATCTCCAATATATCAAGTCATCCACAAGTTTGCCGAACGCAAAGTCCCACTGCTGGGATCTTGTCTTGCAGCTGCGTTGCATAGGGGCTGTGCAGGAGCTTTTCTTCAAGCTCCTCGCTCGTTCGCAACATCCCCTCTGCAGCGAATGTACTACGGGCATCATGCTCGCAGCTGCAATGCTCCTGGATGCGACTGAGGCTTTTGGGCTTCGGCTCTCCCTCCGTCACCGGCGCCTGCGAACTCATGTTTGATGCATCTCACGCCCACGCTGCACAGCACGATGCACGACAGGCTTTGTCATCTGTGCGCTAATGCGTACTAGCTAAGCTGGCAGTCTTGCGAATATCCACATTTCGCATTGAAAGGATCCCAGAACCCACATTCCATCCTCCTCCCCGCCAGTCTTGGGAACAGTGCCGACTTGTCGAGGTGCGCGTACAAAGGGCAGAAAGTCAATGCCTCCTGCAGGGCGTGCGATTTGCTTGATGAGCATCCGTGAATGCATGGCTGCAACACCGATCACCCACTCTGACAGCAATAGCAACCCATCCGAGTAGCATCATGACCTAACGTTGAGTCCTGTAAACGGAACAAGCACGCTGGGAATCCGAACACCTTAGCGAGACAAGGCCAGAACACCAGGGGCAAACGCAATATTTCTAAGTGATGCTTGCTATTTCCGCTACTCTTGTGGCAGCTAATCTAGCAGCCAATCCCTGAACAGTGGTTGCCCCGGTCAAACTGTCAAATCACATTTTCCTGATAATGTTTGACTGCTTGCCCGCTCGACCACATCGCGGCTGAAACAAACTCTATACCCTCCTTTTGAGTGCCGAACCATCGGGTGTCTGGAATGCTTCCTCGCAATGGAATAGAACTAATGCCGATGCACAACACACAGAGCGCGAGGGCAGGCGCAAGTGCATAGTGCGGCCAAGCCTCCAACATGCAACACAAGCACCTGCCTGAAGCTGTCAACGTCGAGTTGAGCATGTGCACGTGGCGCAGACGCTGCTTGTCCTGCGACTGCCACACCAAGCCGACGATGGCAGGTGCTCAGACAGGAGACTCCCAGAATAAATTCATAATTGAGTCCTGAGAGTCTGCCGGCCGGTATCGAATGTCAAGGGCTCTCGACTGGAAGTCGGTGCAGTTCGAGCAGGAGACAAGCTCGCGGTACTGGCCCTGAAGACCAGGGGAGCAGCAAAACGATATCGGCCCCTTAACGGCTTAACGATCTGACATGCCGGCAGCCTGCCCTGCAAACCATCCCTCCAGGTCATACTTCATGGTGGCCTCGCAAGTCATCGCAATATGGGGCCCGAAAAGAAAGCCGCTGAGATGCAGAGTCGTTGCTGAGCTCCGAGCGGCATCGTTCAGCTCTCCAGACACCACTTTGACAACGCCTCGAGGAGTTCGCAACTACCACTGCAGTTACAGCCTACTACGGCCGCATGACGCAGATGCCCAGCAAAAGGTGGCCAAGGGTCGATATGGAATCTCCAAACTTTGGTAGAATTCCTCCGCGCAGCGCAGCATCTCCGAGTGCCTGGGCTTGTAAGTCGCAGTGGCAATCCTCGTGCCAGGTGTGTTAGATTGATTATGTGTGCGAAACCTTAGCCTCAAATCAAGTCGCATCTCCCCCGACAGCTCAGGATCACCAGCAGTGATACAAAACTGCTCCACCTTCTCGAACTGATGCACGCGGAAGATTCCTCGATTCTCCCTGCCAGCTTTGCCGAGCTCGGTCCTCCAGCCAGGATTGTGCTTTCAAGGAGATACCTCAAGGACGTGGGACAGTGCTCAAAGCCGGGTCCGAAAGCAAGTGGACACTCCAGCATAGCGCAAAGGAAGCGCTTCTGCATTGAGCACCTCTTTCCTGAGCTTCAAGTCAGTTTGATGAATGAGCTAACGACATCTGACGATCACACTCTAGGCCGCAATCATCCGGTCGTAATGGGAGCCAAGGGTCGCATGGAAAGCGCACAGCGGCTGCTCCGATGTGGCGATCAGATACTGCAAGGGCCAAGCTTGAAACACTTCAGCTGCAGTGGTGTTCCGGAGATCCGGCTTGCGGGATAGCTGGACGTGACTGGAGGCATGAGACTTTGACTCCCAACCTTCTCCACCTCTTCTGTGGCATCTCCTGCTGCACACGGAAAGGCGACGTTCCCCGAACCATCGGAAACACATTGTGTTCCTGTCCTGGCTCTCCTTTTGTAACTTTGTACAGCTGCTGGTCAAAGTCATCCAGCTGAGCAACTCCAGCCATGAGGTCCTTCCTTGTGTCGAGCAGTGTTGGAAGGTGATTTCCCACCTCACCAACGTTTAAAGCGGAGTTCTTGGGCCAAGTCTCCTCATGAAATAAGGCGGCTGCACAGCTCGATACCCACCTCAGGCAGTGTGTAGGTTCACAACGATGCACGACGCTCTGACCACGGTAAACTTGATGCAGGTAAAGCAGCGGGCGCGAAGAAAGGCCAGCCCATAGCTAACCAGGGCTTGGCTCAGCAGAACCCCTGCAAGGACTGCAAAGATATCCAGCTTGCAAACTGCATACTGATGCATTGCCCGGCCTGTATCTTCAAGAAAATACCCCCGGCTTCCTGACACTTCCCAAACTGAGGAAGGCACTCACACAAGTGCAGGCCAGTCCTGCAACCTTGCACCCGCGGTCCGGGTCATAGCCGCCAATACCTCTGCAAGCCACCATAAGTAATTAAGTACAGCATGGTACAGCTGTAACACCGGCTCTGGCTACAAGTAGTGTCTCCCTGCAGACATTTCACGCCATAGCAGATCGTCATGGCTGAGAAGCCTCCTGCCAGGACGTGCAACTTCTGCACTCGGGCCGTGGGGCAGCATGGATCAGGAGTTCCCCATCGCAGCACTTGCCAATCATTTTGCTTGCCCTCAGAAGTTGGGCACTCAGATAGGAAACCGTCAGCAGGAGATCGAAACGCACGTCCTCCCAGAATCATGGCTGAGATGCTCCTCAGGAAGGTGCTTCATCATTCTTGACTCCCCAAGAACGCAGAGAAGCAACGCGTCCTCTGGGGACGCAGACGGCCACGTGCTCATGACCTCCCGCTCAAGTAGTTGGCGTAATCAAGAGCTGATTCAGATTTCAGATGGACGATGAAGCGGGTGGTCGCCAGACTGTTTGCATCCCTGATGGGCCTCATTGTCAACTTCACTCTGCGAAGTCGGCACGGATAGATCCACAAAGTTGCCTCATTTGTCTTCGCAGGCTAGCAACCACGTCCTACAGCAGGCTGATGCCAGCTGCTTGCGAGCTGCCAAGCTTGCCAAGCGCTGCATCTCGCTTCGTCTCACACTGTAGTGCTTGCAGCCTGAGGTTGTGCAGCATCGGCTAGTGAAAGATGATCAATGGAACAGGAGAGAACAGCTGCAACATTGTCCACTCCTGAGCAATCTGCTGCATTTCATGTGGGCAGCTGAGCCGGCAACTCTAGCTCCTTTAGCTGTTCTCGAAGTAAGCCGGCTTGCTTGAGCTCCGCATCGCAGGCTTGCTTACGCTTCTTCTTCTCGGCGATGACGTCCTTGAGGCGCCCGTGCAGAATAAGAAGCAGGGGGTCAATTGAGAACACAGTGCAATGTGTGTGTGTGGCATGCGCTCCTTCTGCAGCTTGTTCAACTGCGTTTGTAGCTCCCTTGCACCTTTGCTGTGCGCCACAGGCCACAGGCTGTTTGACAGCACGATGCCCGTGCAGGTTGCCTAGAATGCTTGTTGCCTAGGCGAAGCCCACCTCCTTTAAAAGGCACCCGTGTGAGTGTGCAGTCGTCACGGTGGTGAGGCTGTAATTGAAGATGCAAGCCCGAAAAAACAAGCCTGGCTACACCTCTTTTCGTGCCGCCCGGTTTCAACTTGTGCTCATGCACCCCAACAATTCAGACGGTTTACGGGCTCAAGTCCGTAGTCCGTTAGACTCTGAATTCATTGCCGTCGTTCAAGAATATCATGCCGCATCCGAGTCGCCGTCGGTCTACGCCACCAGCCCCAGGAAAGCTCAATTCTGCTCGCCGCTGTTGGCTGGATTAACCGAAGCTTCCGTGAAATCTGAACACGCACAAGCTCAGACCCACGAAGAAGTATACCTTTTGTTCAAGAGCAGCGGTCCTACACACATCCTTTGGCGAGCTGCAAGTCGTTTTCTCCCGCCAAGACCTTGGCTCCGCTGCAGTGACAACGGGTGTCGAAGCTCCTACTCTGTGCCTGGCTCAATGCTTGTAGGAAGGAGAGTCCTCCTCTGTGTATTATCCTTTCCGAGGCACTGGTCTAGCTCGAGCACGTCGTCCACGAGCCTGATTGCTATGAGGGGCAAAACCTAATTCAAGTTTGGAGAATCAGCGGGTGCAACTGTAACTCTGTCTTTTGAGTTCCACTGCTCCTCCTCCTTCTCTTCCTTCTGCTCCCATTCCAGTTTCTTAATTCTATGACGACGACGAGGATTAACAACAACAACAACAACAGCAGCAACAGCAACAGCAACGGACAAACCAATAAACAAAACAGCAGCAACAACAACAACAACCACCACAACCACAAGGACAAGAACAAGGACGAAGACAACAACGATAATCACAACAACAACCACCACACAATCACAACCACAACCACAGCGAGAGCGACCGCGACCGCAACAGCAGCCACAGCAGCAGCAACAACAACCACAACCACCACAACCACAGCAACAACCTCACAACCACAACCACAGCAACAGCAACCGCGACCGCAACAGCAACAGCAGCCACAGCAGCAGCAGCAGCAACAACAACAACAACAGCAACCACAACCACCACAACCACAGCGACCCAACCTCAAAACCACAACCACGACCACAGCGACAGCAACCGCGACCGCAACAGTAACCGCAGCCACAGCACTAGCAACAACAAGAAGAACCTCAAAAAGAAAACCACAATCGATGCAACTAGCCAGCAACAACAAGCTCGAGCACAAGCACAAGCAGAACCAGAACCAGAACCACGACGACGACAACAACCACAACCGACAGCAGCGGCAGCAGCAGCAGCAGCAACAGCAACGGCAGCGGCAGCGGCAGCGGCAACAGCAACAACAACTACAACCCCAACCCCAGCCCCAACACTATACCAACACCAACACAACAAGAATAAACAAAAAGAACGCCAGCAACAACAACACCAAAACCACCAACAACAGCAACAACAACAACAACCACAACCACAACCGCGGCAACAACGATAACAACAACACGCTGCAACAACAACGACAACGCCAGAAGCGAGAACAACACCAAAAACACCACCACCACCACCACC
>CAJNDV010035407.1:55564-66005 GCA_905221635.1 Symbiodinium sp. CCMP2456
ACTACTACTACTACTACTACCTCTTCATCCACCACCGCTACGAATACTGCTGCGGCTGCTTGTGCTGCTGCTGCTCCCGCGGCTGACGCTGGTCCTGGTGGGGGTGGCGGCTTAGGTTGTCAGGGCGGTGGTGAGCTTGATGATTGTAGTTTTGATGATGTCAGGCTCGTCTGCGATGCTCGTCATGGCAACTGCTCTTGCTGTTGCGTTCATTCTCGCCATGCCCGCAAGCATCGGGCATCAGCTTGACCGTTGAAGGCTGCAGCAAAGACAGCGACAGCAGCAAAAGTGACATCCCCAGGGGCATCCTCAGCATTATCATCCTTTCCCGCCATCGCCATCATCACTATAGTCACCACCAACACCATCATCGTCATCAGGCTGTCGAAAAGGGGCCGTCGCCGCTGTCGTCGGCCATCGCCCTCACTCGAATCATCCTCAGCAGCTCAGCAGCAGCAGCATCGATCATCATCCTGGCCCCGACCCTCATCCTCCTCCGCCTTATCGCCGTCGTCATCATCATTGCTGTTGGTGCTAGTTAAGGCAGTTTGCGATAGTACCAGCCATGACGATCACGGTCGGGTGAGTAGTGCTCTGAGGAGCTGAAGTAGCTTCACAGACGAGGAGGTCAAAGTCTCGAGTTGTGACATCGGCTTGTTCGGAGCCGAATGGCGTATCTGCATTCGGCTTGAAGCGCTTGTGTTGTGCTTGCCGCACACGATGTGGATCACCGGACCTGGCATTTTTGATTCGATGTCAACAGATCACAGATTTCCTTGGATCGAGGACATGGTAAGCCGATGCACGGCAATTGGTTTGGCAGGAAATTGTAAAGACTTCGTCAGGGGCAGGCCTGTCAGCACGTAGCCAGTTGACATCAATGGGCATGGCGACGAGATGCTGTGTGCCATATGCGCACTCGCTGCAGTTTGCTTGCGCCGCTGGCTCTAGTGGCAAGGCTGTACTTCAGCTTCCAACTAAGATTTGCAGCCTTGCTTCTGCTTCAAAATAGTAGCATATTCAGCTTTTGTGGGCTCTCCTTTCGATTTCGGCTCATAAAGGTTGAGAAGTTCGGAAGCTAATTGACAGACTCTCGGTATCTGATTCTCCGATGAAACTACGTGCACATCCAACGATCTCGCTCGCGATACGTGCTCGCAAAGCTTTTCCTCCGGCCAAAGCGAATGTGAGGTCTATGGAGGTGCGAGCATTCCCGACACAGCCCATCCATGTTATAAAGACCACAATTGACACGCAAACATATGAGAAACAGCAGTAACGACACGGAAGGAAGGGCCAAATTCAAAGACAGCGAGACGGCGAGCCGCCCACTGTGATCTATGCTTACTATGCGTAGCCTTGCGTAGCCACCCTTGCGGGGGTCCACATTTCCCGGCTGCAACACTCGCCAGGATGCGGAACCTGTACTCGACTGCCTTGCTCAGTTTACGGCTGTTCGATGATCCTCGTCCAGGCAGCTCTTTAGTCTTTGAAGAGCAACGACTTGGCGATGAATCTCTGATCGACGTGTCGTCCACAACGAACAGCTTTGCCGAGGAAGGCAGCTTGAAAAGGCATTTACGGCGTTTGCCAATGCGAATTGTTCAAAGCGGGGCACTATGCAAGGTCCAAACATGTCAAAAGCTGTGCTTAGGTTACTATAGGACCAGCAGACACCAGCAGGTGACCCCGATTTCGTGCACGAGGTTCTTTCCAAGAGCCTAAACAGGTACGACTGATGCATCTCAGATGTCACAGCCATACGTGGACCTTCCGAGACGAAAGCGGAGCAATGCGACACAGGCAAACAGCACAAGACCCTGCGCAGCCCTGTCCTCCAGCCATGTCTCAATGCTGTGTTGAGGGACAAACCTGCAAGCACCCATCCTAATACCCTTCACCAGCTGTCAGCATGCTAGGCTCCATGTGCTCGGAGTTTCCGCCTGGGTGAGATACGCCGGGAAAACAAACACCTGAGCGCGGAAGTCAGCTTGGATGCGACTGCCAATTTGCCAATCGGATCCGCGAAAAAGAGGAGGCCTGCTCAGCGCTGGTAGAGAAGGTTGCCATGTGCCCAGATATGCTTGCGACCTTAAGCGGCTTTCGTTGTTCTCGCACCGCCAAGTACCCCATGAGCTACGACAGCCGGAAGTGGAGTTCCCGAGTTCCCGACGCTGCCAAACTCGGCACCCGCCTTGGCCTGCTGTCATTTCGGCTGGTTCAGTCGAGGCAAAGCTGTCTAACTCCGGCGGGAGCTAGAAGAAGTCTGGTCTGCCGTGTCCAGTCCCGATCTCTCTACTCTGTGCATGCAGCCTAGCAAGCTTCACGTGGCCTGCTGTGGCGCCAGCTTGCTCTGCTGCACCCACTTGCGGCCTGCACAAAACATGGCCGTCGCAGCCAACAGGTGCTCACCAGAACTGCAGAGATCGATGCTCAGTTGGCATGCACTCGACGCAGTGCCTGCATAAATGAAGATGTACGCCGAACCACTTCGGTCAACTCCACCGTGTTCGTCGCCGAACGCTCCGATTGCGGCCTGCCGTATCTCTAAATGTGCCGCTTGTGGAATCGGAGTAGGTAGGATGGCTGGATCCTATTGCGAGGCTGCTTCGATGCACGAATCTCCTCACACGATCTTGAAGCACAACATGGTGAAAATTGGAGGCTTGACACCTTCGACTGAATCTGCGCTGTAAACTGGCAGGCACGGCTATGGAATCAGAAGTGCTGACGCTTTTTCCGAAGCCGTCGTCTGCATCAAGGTCCTGCATAAAGGGCAGATTGTAGCATTGTCAAGGGCTTGATGCAACACTACCTCGCATTTGATGCTGCAGTTCAGAACATGCAGCGCACTGAATCGCATGCCATGCTGTTCTGGCAGGCTCCGGTTGTGGATCGACCCCACTTTTGTGCCACGGAGACAGCTTCTGTTAGGTCCAACCCATACTTGTCCCTACGTGCCTCAGAGGCCAGCTGCTGCTGTTGCACCCATCGCCTTGGGGAGGACAGAAACACTTGCCTCCAAGATCCTCCAAGTGATGTCAGTTGTACTTCGACACTGCTTCCATAGATGCCAGTAGGTGATGTTGGCGGGTGCAGAGACTTAAAACCAGATGGATCGTTTGCTGCTTGAACATGACCTTGCATCAAAGCCCAACAGATCTGGCAGCGCTCAAGATACAACACAAAATGCAACACTACGTGGACGTGCCCCCAGACCTATGAGTACACGCAACCGCAACATCCCGCAACATACGGAGCAGAGCCCCTGAAGAAAATGATGGCTCGAGGAAGACTGCAGTGAGATTGTCACTGTGGCGCGGTTGAGACTCTGGCAGGGCCATATAGGAATGTGGTGAAAACGGCTTAGTGCGAAGGCTCGAGGCATGTGGCTGGTGTTGTCTCGCCCAAGGACTTCAGTGACCAAGCCATGACTTCCGAAACCTTGTTCTGGCAAGGCACCCCTCTTGCCGCTTGAAGACGTACGCCGCACCGCTGCCCCTGTGCTCGACTTCGTGCAGCTGAAATGGACCCCCACAAGCTTCAGCTTCACAGAGTCGGCATCTGAGCGCTCAGCTTTCCTTTGGTACGATGACCATAAGCACCGACGATGCAAGTCTTACCAGACTCCGACCTAAGACTCCAAACATTCCCAAACTCAATGAGAGAGCGTCGCGACAACGGGATCTGGCTTCAGGCATCTCTATCAGCTTTCCTCCATCGCAGGGCTTACAACACAACCGAGCACCCAGCAAGCTAACGCTGCAGCCGAAGTGATCTCCCGCCGCTGTGTCGTTCGCTACGAGCCTGATGGGTTGAGACCTCAGTACTCGCAACACGAGCTCGCTGCTCGGCGAAGTAACCACTTCACGCATGCGACGGGCTCAGGATTTCGATTCGGATCGACGGAAGTCTTCAACCTTTAAGGGGCGGTTTATCTTCAGACGGTTTGCAGACTTTGGCGTGTATAGGTTGACGGTCGAGGGTTTACCTTTTAGATCACAAGGTTTAGGGCCTCGTAAACAAAAGTGGACATGCTAACATAGGCTGAATGTTCACCAGCATAGTTCGGCGACTAGCGCACAGTCCAGACATAAGGGCCATAATATTCGGAAGAGCATATAGAACAGGTGCTACTGAGCATCCTGGCTGACATCCTAGAGGCGAAACCAATGCACTCAATCACAAGACGATATGACAGCCACATTGCTCAACCTCAACGTCATCATCAACAGCAACAGCAGCAGCGCAGCTGACATCAGCAGCGGCATCATCATCGTCACCGTCAGCACTTGCTGATCACCATCTTTGTTCACAAACCATCGCCCTCATCATCATCATCATCATCATCATCATCATCACCAAAATTCAAAGTGTATGCACTGCTAACATAAGCCGTTCAGCAGTGCGGCAGTGCTCGCATTCGGTCCACAAGTGCTTGCATTCGAGAATTTCTGCTGCAGGACTTTCACCTTCAGACATGCGAAGTCCCTAACCCGTCATACTTCTTTACGAAGTCCAGCAGACTTTTGAGCTGTCTGAAGTGCCGCTTCATTCGGCCAAGCGCCAGCAGGCTCAGCGATTGCAGAGGCACCCGCTGCTGTGCAAGTGGAGCACTCGTAAGCTACCCTTCGAGAAGGTCATGTGTGACCAATTGACATTGAACTACTCTGAATGGGGCGAGATTTAAAAATTAAAAAAAATAAGTGGGGGGGGGGGGCGCAATAGACGGATCCAATGTGTGCACATGTCGAGAACAACTGTCGAAGCGAAGCTTCCCGAGCTCTGACAGTGTGTATGGTCGTCGGTTGATTCAGCCAGTCGGCGGAAGGATGTGGATGAAGCCGCAAGTTGCAACCGAGGACTACATCATACTACATCGATGAATCAAGCACAGGCTCTGGAATCGGAAGGTCTTGCCACGCGTTGTTTCGAAGAGCAGAGGGAGCTCTGCAAACCGACATCTTGACAACCTATGGCCGAGCTTGGATGTGCCCTGTGCCCGGACTTTGTGGACCCACAGCGCTGATCGCTCCAGCACTTCGCGGCCTTTGAGAACCACGGAGGAGTTGCTCAACATACCACTGGATCCCAGCTGTGTGAGCTAGAACGACGGCGGATGCGAGGTGGATGAACTTGGACGTGTCCTTGCCTACCCGGGAGGCGTGTGGTGGAAGCCTGAACCTTTGGCTGCCGCCCTTCTGCTGAATTGGCCAAGGCAGGCCTCGCTTTCAGGCAAGGAGGGCTCCTTTGGCCGCTGCCTCGGCTTTTTGCAGGGCCAAGGAGAGCGCATCTAGCTTTGCTTTAAATGCTGGGCCCCTTTTTCTACAAGAACGTGGCTGGGGCTGAGGCTTTCCCGACGCGAGGGTTTGGGATTTAGGGTTCCAAACCCAGGAGCTTAGGGTTTGGGGGCAGGAGCTCCGAAAACCAACTACTCCTCAATCCGAAAGCAACTCAAGCCTCAATTTTGAGGGCTTGAAGTCAGGGCCAGGGCTGGGGGCTCAAACCTAGGAGCTTCACTAAACACAGCATCTTCAACAGCTCTTCAGCCCATTTTGAAAAACCCGAGAGTAGGACCCTAAACCCATCAATAAAACGGAAAGGGACGCAGATTTGGAGCGACTCCCTACGGCGACAGCGTAGAAACCTCGTGGCCCTTCATGCATTTTTAGGCTGTGATTGGCGAAAGTTGAAGGCGTCGCCTGTGTCCTTACTGGGCAAAGGGGCGGCTATCGGTGAACGGCGAACTGCTAGAGGTGTCACGGTTAAGGTCCAAGGTCTACTCTTGTTGTAACTGTAAGGGTCTTCAGGATTAAAGTGTTCGGGTTAACGTCAAACGCACAATCCGAAAGCAGCAATTTTACATTCAAGGCTAGACACAAGGTGTTTCCGGCCATGTTCGTGCAAAAAAGCTGCCGTCAGGGCCTCTTCCTATCGCCGGTCCAAGCGTTTAGAAATATGTTGTCGGGCATTGTTGGCGTTTTCTAGACTCAGTGCCAGAGCAGCGGCGTTCATGCTGTTGCAAACCAGATTGGTGCCAATCTCTGTGACGGTCACCACAAAGACTCGCAGATTCTTCCTTCCCTTCAAGAAGCAGGTCGGAGTTGATGGCTTTATCATCTGCCGTCATGTTTCCAAAGCTCGGGAATGCTGGGACGTGCTTCTTCAACCATCCCCCAGATGAAGCGCAGCGGCTTTTGGTGAAATTAGAATGCATGCCGAATGTGGGAGGGCACCACTTGGGCTTGGGTCCAATGCCCTCCTTACGAGCTGCCTAATTCGAAGAGCATCTTGCAGGATGCCGCCTTTGCCGTGTTTGCAGCTGCGGTTCGACCTTGCCTTCCACGTAAGATGATCCAATCAAATCGACATCGGACTGTAAGCAACCCGAGAACAGAAAGGGTAAGGGTAGCAGCTTGAGCCACAATGAGCGCAAGTGTGAAGTTGGCCTGGGGCTATACGCCAGCTGCTTGGATCCTGGAGTCTGAACTTCTCACACGTTTCTCGCAAAAGGAACTTTGGCAAGCCCGAGCTTCCGACTCAGAACACACTGCGACTGCCCGAGCTTCTGACCAGTTTGTCCCGTTGAAGCTGTATACGTATACCGCCCCACTGGCCTTACCGTTCACGTCGTCCTCAGGCAAAAGGGCCCTTTTCCACGGTGCACGAGACATCAAGGCCGGCGGTCCTCTTCGGCGCCAATCATTATGGTGTCGGCGCTCTGGCTGAGGCTGGACCCGAATTTGGAGGTATTCGTCAACTCGGCGTGTGAGATTTGGGGAAAGATGTGAGGTGCAACCCACGGACACGAACCAAATCAAAAGACAGAGATTCTCCGAGTGTGCGGCAGTTTTGGGAGATGCCAGTTTGGCCTTGAGGACCTTCGGCGGTCACCACTGACCATCCCCTCCCGTCACAAAACAAACGTGCAGATACCCAATTGCAAGCGCTCATCTCAGCTGCCAGCCCAGCTTCTCCCTTTCACATGAAAGAGATAGATGGCCGCCGACACATTCTTGGCGGCATTCCCGGCCGACATGATTACAGCCAGGTCTCCGAAAAGGCTGACCCTGCATGCACAAGACTCTGCTTCCGAGAGAGAGCATCCATAAATTTCGAGGTTTCGGGTTTCGGGTAAGCAGGTTGGACCGCTTCTTCATGTTCCCTGGCCTCGAACCAAACCGTTCATTCTCCACAGCATCCTCCAATTCGAGACATGTCAGATTTCGAAATTTACCTGTAAGCCTGAACTGTTCTACTATAAAGAGTACTGCCGTGCAACCGAATGGAAAAGCGAACAATTGCAATTTCGTCTTCTTGCGCAATGTCACTGAGCCAGGTCAGCAGCAATTGGCTCACACTTCTAAAACTTTACGCATGGGGAGTCCTCTGGAGACAGCTTCGCCTCCTGCTCCCATACCTCAGAAGCCACGACTTCAGAAGTGGCAACTGCCATTTTGTGCAGGTAGGGAAGAGAGAGTGCTGGCTCCGTGTGGACACTGGACAGGTCGGATTGGACGAGCTCACCTCTTATCTCTCTGCGTGCTTTTGATGCGAAGCTTGAACACCCACCCAATTCGCAATGACATAGAACGACAGTGACCCTGTCAAAAGCTCATAACTCAAGGAACATGCAGATGTGGATCAGCGAGCTAGTGTGCAGCTGTGGTGCGTCCAAATCTCTCCGAAACACGTACGCTGAGCCGCTGTCCTGCATGCCAAGAAACAACAAGTGGTGACAGGCCTGATCATCCTAAGCAGACAAAGGCCCTGAGTAGGTCCTTCTTCCCATTCAAACCATCGCGGTATGCCCCCACCAAAATCCTTGTACCTGCAATGCTAACCTTGGTCAGGAAATCCTAGCGTGGCTCAGATCTTTTGAGGACTAGTAGGTGTGTCGATAGCTCAGTGTCAGAGCTACCTATGCAGTTGACACGACCCGAATGCATTGTCTGGCTTGCCTTTGCATCAGAAGTGCTCTTCTAAGATGCTCGCGCTGTTGCCGAAGAAAGAATTCCGAAAGCCATCGTCAGCGGTAAGTTTGGCCTGCAACTTGACAGACGTGCATGTGGCGATTCTTCTCCAATCGTGATTGTCAACTGCGACGCCTGCTCCGCAAAAGTGTTCGCTTTGCGGACAAATACCTTCAAGGCGCAGAATGGCAAACGAAATGGCTAACATCATCGAGAGATGGAAAGTATTATCCAAGTAACTCTAGGTTTCATCACTGTCAGTCTGCAAAACCGTGCCAGGGCACGTAAGCAGCCCCACTGTCGTCGCCACGATCATTATCGCCTGGAGCGCCGACCTCTTGTCAAAACTGCTTGTGCCTCCTAGCACTTTGTCAAGAGCCTATATCAATATGTGTATATATATATATATATTGAGAGATAGATATAGATATAGATATATATATATATACACATATATATATATATATACATATATATATATATATGTATATATATATATGATTATGTATATACATATAAAGTTGTATGTATATATATATATATATATCGTATGGATTCCGCTCACACGGCGGACAGATACGTACTGGGGTACTTCACCGGCTTCGTGCCTGCAGAGGTTTCATAGCTTTGCTCTTGCTGGCACAGAGCATTCTCGTGCGGATCGGGCTTGAGAAGTCTTGAATATCTGTGGCACAAGCCATTGAAAACAGAGGGTGTTGGGATGGGTTGGGGAGGGACGTGGATTCCCCACCAGGTTTGCAGAAAATCGCTGTCTTGGGCCTCTGGGACATGCCTTGCTACCTGTCTCTGCCAACCATCATGAGCGTCAGTGGCTCGGGCGTGCTCGGGCTTTGCCGGCACCTCTGGGAAAAGAGGCACATGGAGCTTGTGTTCAGTGCATACTGTGTTTGTTCGAGGCTTCGCTGTCCGGAGTTGTTGCGACCGTCAGGCAGCCGGGAAGCGAGCATAGGCGATTCGACCCATATTTAGTTGTCATGATGCTAATGTTGAGGAGCCTCCTGTCAGGCCAGCGGGAGGTGGGTGCACATCATCCTTCGCTTCTCAGGACCGTTTCGGACTTCGCAGCAAGCTTCAGCTGAGTTTTGATTGCCCTGGGCTCGTGACTGTCACAGCTGCATTTAAAGGACTTGACAACGGCTCCCTTCACGCATACATGTCCGAATCCGAGTGCCCCATTCATGTCTGCCTGTGCTCGTGCAACTCACCTTTTTGCTGGGGCTGGGCATCTCATCTGCAATCAAAACTAGAGGTGCGTCATGGTGCGCTTGCTCCAAGTGCGTTAGAGATTGAAATCAAGCAACCTAATTAATATCGTCAGGTAGTTGCGACAACAGCAGCACAAATCACCAGGCCGTGCTGAAAGCACATAAACCCAGGCAAGGGGAGGGGAGGAAGGGACGCAGCAGCGCAGCGTGCAGGCAACACAGAAGCCAAGTTGTTACCCGGTACCCCTTACAACCTCATCGCCGAATCGAGCGATCTGGTGGCCAGAGGCCACGGCTCCACCTGATGATCTCAGGATGGGATTGGACATGCACATCGATGCCCGCGAAACTCTCTCAGTCGGCACGGGTGATACGCGAGAGAGAGACGCGGGCCGTGACACGCAACGTGAAGCCATCATCCCAGTCAGGCCGGTAGTGGCGGGGTCGGCATGCTCGCTCTGGCTCGTGCCCTGACTCTTCTTCCACAGGGGCAAAGGAGCGAGTAAGGCTCCCCGGCCGCATCCCAGTGTTTGTTGCGCACACGGACCAGGTGTGAAAAAGTGCGCTCGGTAATCCCCCCATTCTTTCTTTCGCCAGGGTTGTGGGCCGGGGTTTCCCCTGCCCGCGGGCTTGCGCGCCCCCGACTGTTGCGGGTGCCGATAGCATTATGTTGCATGCACAATAGATGGAGTGCTCGCAGAAAAAGGACACCAAGCATCACCACGGAACACAGCAGGCCAACAGCAAACCAAATATGCGTCACTTCATCAATCATTTGCAATGTGCAAAAATGTTTGAAGGACAGGTTTCAAGTTGAGTTCACAAGCAAGCAGACAGCCCCCACTCTCTCTCTCTCTCTCTTTTCCTTCCTTCCTTCCGCGGGGAAAGGTCTAGCGAACTAGACCCGCGCCTAGGCGCCCCCCTTCGGTTGTTCTCTCGCTCTCTCTCTTGCTTTCTCTAGGCTTGAGGGGCGGCGAGCCTCCTGTTGGGGCACGGCGGCACGACCGACCTCTCTCACTCCCACTCTCTCTCGCGCTCTTCTTCTTCCACAGGGCTAAGGGAACGTTCGAAGCACCCTGGCCGATAGGGCCCCCCCCCCTTTTTCTGGGTCGCTCGTTCTCTCTCACTCTCTCTCTCCCTTGTTCAGCACAGCTACAGGGATCGGCACACACTCTCTCTCTCTCTCTCTCTCTCCTGGGCATGGGGGACTGTCAAATCCCCCGGGCATCATGCCCACCCAAC
>CAJNDV010035407.1:66407-92664 GCA_905221635.1 Symbiodinium sp. CCMP2456
TCGGAAGAAGATGCCCTGGAAGTGTTGGCGCAGCTTTTTGCGCCACTCTTCGTCGTCCGTGAGTGAGAGTTCCCACTCGTGACTGCGGCTCTGCTCAACGAGTGCTCGCTTGGTCGCCCAATCTTGCTCGGCCACTAGTTGCATAGCCTTCCTCTGCCACTGTCTATGTTCGGTCTGGTGCATCTTGCGACACTGCTTCCACAGGGATCGTCTTTGTTCCCCCGGTTCATGCCGAAGTGCTTGTTCACGAAGGCGTTTGAGCTCGGCACTTTCCCGGAAGGGTTTTCGACTTTTGCCGGGTCTGGTGATAGACACGGCAACGTTCTGGAGCAGTGTAACGGGGTCGCCTCCCCCGCAATGGGAGGTTGTTTCGAGGGTCTGCTCGACCACCGAGGGTGAAAGCAGACGGCGGCTCGTCCATGCTGGTGGCTCCTTGTTCCGAATTGCTGAAGGCTGCAACTGAGTCAAGGGCACTAAGACAGGCTCATGGTCAGAAGTGGCAATGTCTCGTTGACGTAGTACTTCTCCTGGGTCGCAAAGGAGTCTCTTGACAAGGATGTAGTCCAGTCGCCGAGGCTCGAGTTGGGCATTGTAAGGAAAATGGCTCGGCTGGTGTAGATCCTGGGGCGGCAAGTGCAGTTGCTGTTCCTCAAACCAATGTAGGAGGAGTTCCCCCCGGGCTGTGTCGGCTTTGATCTGCTTGTGTTGTTGTGCACTACAGAACGTCTCATTGGCATCTATCCCCACAACAGTCTTGTTAGCTGTATGTATGTGGGGTTGCAGCTGTTGCAAAATCTGTTCTGTAGTGGAGAGTGTGGCATGGTGTGGGATGTGGATTGCCAGGGCGCCAAGTCTGAGGTTGTCTGAGGACAAGACGCACGAAACGGCACATGGTAAAACTTTTCCACGGGTGTGGTGCAGGTTGGAGGTATGCACTACGGCATTCCCCCGCCAATCCTCGGGAACTTTGCCGAAGATCATCTGCAGCTCTTCCAGCTCTGAGTGATGTTTCCCCGGTTCACAAATGATCTCCTGTATTAGGATCACCAGGGAGCCTGCAAAGGATTTAATTCCCCCGCGCCTGAGCGCGAGGATGACAGCCAGTGCTTTAGCGGAGGTGAGCCCCCCCACGTTCCAAGTAAGAATTTGCGTGGGTGCCATGGGCACTGGTGTCGTCTGCCCGGCAGCCTTGTCTTTGTGCGGTAGTCACGACAAGGCTTTGCGGAGGTCCTGCCAGCGAGCTGCCAAAGTTTCCTCCGATCCCCCGATTTGGCGGGCGAGGGTGCTCAAGTGTACCCAGCCGGCCTTCTCAACTGTGGCCCCTTCCGGGGCTGATGTTACCCCGGATGCGACCTTCGAGGTGTTATACCAGACGTTGGCCGTACCGAACTCCACCTCGATGCGGCTAGGCTCTCCTCCTTCTTCAATAATGAGCCTCTTGACTTTCCCGGCCATCTGGGCTCTCTTTCTCCGCTCTGGACTCTGGCTCATCGTGGCGAAGAGGTAGCGATGTCCCCCTTCTCGTCTCTGGCCCGTGATGACACGTGCTTCTCGCACGGCTCGGAGGAGGCCTTGTACGCGAGCTCGCTGTGCCTCTTCGGTCTCCCCCTGCTTTTTAAGGAGTGGGACAATAGCGAAGCCACGGCGCAGTCCTGGGACGAAGGCCTGAGAGGTGTCGAGGTCCACGTTGAGTTCTTTCAGGTGTTTGCAGACAAGGCGCAAAGTCTCTTCATGGTGCTGGTCTGCATCCCATCCCCCGATGATCAGGGCGGGTCGCTGCGTCCCACTGTCTGACTCTGAAGTGCGGGTGCTGGAGAGGGAGAACTCAGCCTTCGCAAACTTACCCTCGAGGAGCTCGAGCCGCTGCATGAAGGAGTCTTGTTTTTCCCCCACGGAGAGCACGCTTTTTTCCATGGCAACATGCCTGTCGGTCATCGCCTGCATCAGCTGTGTGGTATGAGTGACATGTACTTCCATCGTCTGTTCGACCTGAGTGACCCTCGTGGAGAGGCCTTCCATTTCCCCGCGAACTTGGGAAACGATCTCTTCACGGTTTTCTTTGAGCGCCTCCAGGAGGGAGTTGAGTGTTAAGGGGCGGTCGTCCTCATCTTCCCCCACTGCTTGTCTTTTTCTTCCCCCTGGTGGCGGGGGGTCGCTGCTCATAGGTGAAGTTGGCGATCTTGTCGTCCCTGCCATTTGCTCAGTCAGGTAGTGGAAGGTGTTCCCCGCCCAGCGTAGTGCACGACGAACTGCGGCTTCTCGAAGTCTATCCGCCCACGTAGGCTCGCCGATCCCCCGCAGGTAGAGGAGTGGGGATGTCCCCGAGGGCCGGCGCACAGATCTCGATGTGCTCCCCTCGTTACGTACTCCCCCCGGGCGGCGAGGTTGGTGTACACGCAAAGAGATGCAATCTTGTAATTGAGGAGGTATGGCGGGGGCTGTCTCTGGTCACACTCTCTCGGCACGCCCGTGTTGCTCCCCCGACGACAAAGGATCTCTTCTCTCTCTGTGTAAGTATCCGGGCTGGGGGCTCGAACCGCTCACGGCCTTGAGCCAAAAGGCACACTCTCTCTCTCTCTCTGTCTCTGTCGCTCTCGCGCAAAGAAGGTTCTCTTCTTCTACAAGGCACAAGTCATAGATTATGCTCTTCCAGTCTGTCGTTCTTTGATTCTGCACTTCTTTATTTCTGCAGGTTCAGAGGGGTTTGGCCACTCGCGACAGTGTGCATCCCTCTGTTAGCAGTGGTAGCAAGGAAATGAAAGTGCTGGTAGGGAGCTTTTGTCTACTTTGCCACACGGTCGGCCACTGTGTTAAGATTGACCACATGTTTCCTGAAACGAATCAAAGCAACGTTGTGTCAAACCGTGCAGTGCCGTTCAGCTCGAAGCAAGCCGTCGTGCTTCTGCGCAAGTCCATGTCTTCAGGCCCTGAGCCTCCAGCTACCACAGTGTCACCTTCGAGCCGCATTGCAGAATGGAATCTCGAGTCGTGCCCCGGACAGGTCTGCGGGCAGTGATCTTACTACTTGGGCACGATCCAGACATGTCTTGCACAGAAGCCCGCGCCTGAGATCGAGATGCTCCTGCAGACCGACAGGTTCACAAAGAGGCCAACACCAAGGCGGTACTAGCGTTGTACCATATTGGACTCACTATAGTCTACCTTCCCAGGCTTCGGAATGACTCGAAGCCGTTCTGACACACCCGCTCTGCTCACATGTTCAGTGCTTCGTTCACGCATACAGAAGAGAGCACTTCCAAGCCAGATCGCTTGAATGCCGGCAACCTCAAGCCTGCAAAACCGAGCTACCGAGCTGACTCCTCACTCACAGGTTGCTTATTTTCGATTCCTGGTGCTTCTGCAGCCCCTAGACACTACCACAACTTCGCAGTTGTCGGTCAAGATTTTTTAGCTTGCCTGGCTTAGACACTTCCCGGTCCTTCCAAAACTATCGTGGAAGCTGCGCTCGGAGGTTTGCAGGCGCACTGGGTGGTCGATAGCCTACGCATTCGGAAGTTCACAGTTGATTGCATGCGGCAACAAAGGCTTCGAGGGTTGTTTGAAGTGTGCAGACTAAGACAACCCATGTCATCGATCAAGTCCGGAGAGGCTCGAAAAGGTCACTTCAATCACAGCGATAAAGCCGGACTGCAACTGGAGACGAAAATAACTCCCCAAGGTTGTGGTGGCTAGGCAGGCAACCGCGCACCTTGCACTGCATTGTGTGGCACGAAAAGTTTGCCTGCAGCGAAAAGCAGCAATTCACTAGAGCCAACAATGCGAGCATCTGAATGCTCTCGTAAACTGTTGCTCGGAGCGTTTTGAACCGGGTTGGAAGATGCACGGCAAGGACGCTGCAAGTGACTACAAGGCATTCCTTGCCGTATGCGATCGTTGTAAAGGCCTCCGGGCAGTCGTGGCCAGTTAAGCAGCTGCGATGCGACAGAATGGGACGAGTCCAAAGCTCGCACCTGCAACACAGCAAACGCAGGCAGGGAGATCTGTCCCAACAAAAACCCTGCTGAAGGAAGGAGTCTCATGACTCCCGTGCACAGGCTTGGTGGTACAACCGACCCGCCTGTGTGACTTGTGGTTGTATTCGACACCGGTGCAGTTGTCCTGAAAGAAGCTGCGCTGTCACACTTCCGCCCAGACAAGGCTACACACGTGGCCCCTTCGCTTAGCAACTGCAGCAGCAAAGCGGCAATTTGCAGGGGGGTCCTCGCCAAGTTGTTCACATTTCTGCTTACATTCCTCCAGGTTGCTGGCATTCGTGGCGTTGACTGTCTTGTCACCTGTGAGGACAGGTTAGTAGATCAGCGCACAGTCACCGTACATGACTGACATCGTCCTACGTTTGACGTTGACACAAGCTTTGGCAGTTCATAGTGTCCACTCCACTGACGACCGAGTCGTGGGAGCAGAAACAAAAGACCAAAAGACCCAACTGTCTCTGAGACAGCCGCCGTCGACTGAGACATCATCTGCAGATAGTCTGCAGACCTGAGGCTGCATGACCACAAGCACTTGCTCAGGGAAGCGCTCCGATGTCTTAGAATAGCATTGCAAATCTCGTTCAGGTGCTCGACACTGACGGATACGAGTCAGGCGACTGCAGCCAAGGTGCAGTATTCATGCCGCAGGAGTGCCAAAAACAGCTATCGGTGACGACCTCGCAAGCTCATGCATTATAGCACACCGTCGCAGGAGGCGTCAAGGGTCTGTGACCCGTTCCAAAGAAACACGATTCATTGCAGCAACTGGAGAAGGAAGCATCATAGAGCAATTCAAAGCAAGCTAGGAGTGCAAGATGTGATGATGATGCCTTACACGAGATGGAAGAAAGCCGACTTCTCGACGGCCTGCGCTGGAGCTCAAACCACTGCCGATTGAATCTGAAATCGCTGGAAACTAACATTTCTGGCAATGGGGACCACGGCGAGGCAATCACAAGTTCACTCCGAAGTTGCCGTGTGCTGTTGAGGCACTGTAGGCTTGTCACCCTCACCGACACCAACCACGATGTCCTGCAAGGGGGGAGCGAGCATCAAGGCAACGGGTGCAAAGTAAGCAACGTGCAAATGCAAGGCTGTTTCCGTGGAAGTGGTGCAAGCAATCCGCTCACCCTTTCTAAGTCCTTCTGCACAGCAGCAGTGCTCACCTACAATTCCAGCTGTGTTGGGCTGCCCTGCACAGTGCTGCTACAGCAGCTGGGTTCGTTGAGCCTCGTCGTCCTTCAAGACAAGTCCGGACTCGAGAAACTTTCGAGGACTGACCTCGAACCGAGAATGCACATCCCGCCGTGACACACATCACAGGTGTACATGTTCAAGCACTGAGAGCCGTGCAGGATGTTCCCCTCCAGAGGGGCTGCGTCCTAATGCAGGCGTGACAAAATGGCTAACATCCACAGCGAATGAGCACATCCCAGGCAGGATTTTTCAACAGAACACACTTCACGATTGCCCAAACTTCGTCCCTTCCTCTGAGGTTGCCCTTTGTGGGCAGATCTAAGACGACGTTGAGGGCCAGGAGTGTCACTATCACAAGACCTCCGATGCGAGCACAGCTTCATTCTTCTTGCCATCTTAGGCCCCGGAGCATTGTGCTCCTGGGCAACGGGCCTGTCAAGACATAGCAGGCAGCAGCAGGTACACGACTTTGCGGTGATTGACCTTAGCTGAGCAGGATACATCAAAGGAAGCCCTCCTTGTCCGTTGCTGGGACTTAGGCCATCTCTGTGTGCAAGCGAATTAGGATTACCTGCTTGCAAGGAAGCTCCGAGAAGTCGAGTTAGACTGCACAAGGCCTCTTCTTTCATTGCCTTCGTCGAGGCAGTGTTTGCTACCGCCTTCGCTGTCAGGCACTTACGAAACTCTGAGCACAGGTAAGCGGCTGAAATGACACAAAGCTGCACAGCAGAGGCCTCCTAAGAGGCAACCGCTCTCATCGGAAGATGATGACCAGGTTGCCAGTGGCTCCTGCGGAAACTTCGTGCATGATGCCTCCCGTGAGCCCGTGGCAAAACTCAGTCCTTGCAGTTGCCATCATGCTCCATGAGAGCCGTGAATTATCTGTGTCTGTTCGTGGCTTATCCTGACTGGTTGCGCGCTGGTCGCCTGCATGCTCGTGGGGTCAGAAAGCACACGATTAGAAGGCAGATTCTGGATTCGCTGAGTTTCCGAGATGCTGGAGCATTCGAGACTTCGCAGTTCAGCTGAGAAGTTCCGCTTAGTTCTTGGATGTTCCGTGAACGTCTTAAAGGGAGGCTCAGCGCTGGCAGATCCGAAAGGGGTTGGGTATGCACCGCAGTCGCGCGCAACAGTCCTATCATGACATGTTCCTTCTTGGGTTTAGGCTGACCTCATCTGGTCCTGATGTTCTGCTGCAATCATCGCACGACTTTGGCAACGAACTCGCTTGTTTCCGAACTCCATCTGGCATCTATGTTCGGGAAAACTTCGACCAACTCAGCTGGATGCCTTCCTTCCAGCACGACTGCGTGCCGCTCACCCTACTTCTGCAGACATGGATCCCATGATGATGTGCTCTTGCAGGCAACCCGTGCACCCAAGTACTACTAAAAAATCCAAGAGCTCTCTCGCAGTATTGGCCGGACACACATCGAACGGGAAACCTCATGAAGCTAAAGGGCAAGGTGCCAGCAAATTCAGCTGGGCCTGCTGGCTGGCAGCCTTCCAAGGGCAAAAGAATCCCCCGCAACTCTAAGAGTTCAGGCGATCTGCGACCACGGAAACTTGGGACTCCCGGCGTTGGCAGACTTGCAACTGTCTGCAGGGATATGTGACTGGGGGTAGAAAGTCCCATCGTTTCCATGGCCGCATCAAAGGTTGTGAACCGCGGGGTTTCACAACAGCTAAGAAACCTGAGGTAATGCTCCGTACGGAGCCTTGGGTTTGTACCAATTATGGAGACTCAAGAGTCATGCTGAATCGTTCTACGTATTAAATGGCGACGCGTTGCACGTGCTCTGACTCTGACCAATCAGGGCTGCCGAGGCCTCCGGCGATGCCAAGCGCAACGTGGTTTGAGCTATGCTGACGGCTGACTGCAATGCAGAAAACTCATCGGCATGCATGCTACGCTATGCACATGCATGGGGCTGTTGCCGAGGTCCTTGGGGCGCTTCCGGGCCACCATGATTCACCGCTGCCTGCAGTTAATTGTAACATGTGTGGGTTGGGTGCCAACGTCTTCCAAGACAGCTATTGGTAACTAGACAGGTGATGAAAGTGCTGAGCAGGCACTACGCTGATGTACATGCAGGGCTCCGGCATAGATTGCCAGGAATCTTATACAAGGAAGCCTACGACCCAAACGACGTGCATGCAATTGAATCAACAAGCAGCCCTGGACCCATCGCGGTTGCAAGTTATCTCTGTCACCCGATTTTTCTGGTGCAGCGAGGGTGAGAACCTAGAAGGACTTCGGTAAACTTTCTCCTGACTGCATGTACAACGGCGACGCAAGGCTTTCAATCTCATTGGCTCGGGTTTCAAAGGGCTGGAGTTTAACATCATACCTGGCGACCCCATAGTATTGGCTTTACATTACACAGCAAACGCTTCCCCCATGGCCGGTTGCTCTCAAACAGACAATGATACTACAACTACAACAAGCTAGAATAAGTTCTGGACCAGAACCCTGTACGACCGCAAAGTCCGGCAACAAAAAACCTCGAAGCCTGTCAGCATTGTCTGATACGACATGATGAGTGCAGCAATACGAAGTCATATTGCAAGTCATATTGTGACATAGTGTGAGACCTACCACCCCTGATTTGTGAACGATCTCTGAACCGGCCTCGTTCGCCTGATGCGTCCCAAGTTGATATGATATAATTAATTACCATGTGATCACAGAACCGAATGGAAAAGCCTTCAATCACTAGTCAGTCAGGCATGTGAAGCATTTCTGCCCGGAGGCACTGAATCTCCCCGCAATTAAACTACCGAGTCTTTGGCCGCTCAGTGCCTGGGCCTTCCAGTGTTGCAAAGGCTCAAAGTTACTACAGGGAAATGGCCCCCAACGCCCTCATCAGGGGGGCCTCTCACTCCCAGGACTTGGCGAGTCCAGAGAAAGAGCCGGAGGAGGTGGTGAGGCACAGAGAGACACTTCTTCTCCCCAGCCATCGTGTGCGGCTCTCCGTTCCACTGGGTTCCTGCTCAGCCAGGGTCAGGATTCGGTGGGTGCCACTTGCTGCACGCATTCTGCCACCCAGAATATCGACATTAAAACTATGAGTGGCTTTCATTATACCAGGAAAAGAAAGATCACGAAAAGGTTCACCACACAAGTACCTTGTCTCACTGCCGTCATGCGGCCGATACATAAGGGAGTTCTCGGTGCCTTGTCGAGGCCAAGCCTGTGCCAACGCAGAGATCGGAGAATGAACCAGCAAGAGATGAACTCTTCTAGAGCGACAGCTGGAATCCGCCATCCAAGTCCACAAGACCCAAAGCCAAAAGCAACTACTACGACGACTGCTACCACGTGCTGAACGCCCGAGCTGCTAGCTACTAACCCCGAACCCGGAGTGCTTGTACAAAATACCAGTAACAACAATACAATTCAAAAGCACTGCAGCCATCAAAAGTCAAGTCACCGCTCGCCGCATTCTTTCGTTGGGAGTGGCACCGCGGCACTCTGCCCACGGGCCGTTCGCAGTGGCGCCTTTCACTGGGATCGCAGGCATCCTGCAAAGCAGTGCGTGGATAGGCTGTGAGCTCTTTTGGTAATCGTTTCTTCTGGGTGGTCTTCCGATGAGCATAGTATGACTGCTTTCAATGGAAAGCATAATGAGGGCGGCTACAACGACTACAACCGTGGATCTGTTTATTTCAACTCTAACAATTTCAAGACCTTCACTTGTAGGAATACGTTTGGAACCTTTATGGTCTCAGTCTTCTCCATTGGAAGTGCGACTATCGGCCTTGGCAAGTTTGCCACTCATGTGCTCGTTACGGGTATGGCTAATCTTTACCTTCGACGTTGTGGCCTATCGTCGGCGCCGATAACGATATGGGAGGATTGCTGCTTTTCAAACTGCCGTCAAGGTCGCCGCTGTACCAGAAACAACAGTAGTAGCCTTAATCATATAGTACTGGTAGTAGTCGTCGTCGTCGCTGTTGACGCCGTCGTTGTCGTAGTACGAGCAGCACAGCAGTAGCTAAAATGTCAGCATTAAGTGGGCAGCAGCATAGCTGCTGCAGCAGCAGCAGCAGCATGCAGCAGCAGCAGCAGCATGCAGCAGCAACAACGGCAGGACAGGAAGGAGTAGCGCCGTACAACTCGCTTTCCTTACAGCTCGAAGACTGGGCGCCTGTGGGCACCAGGAACAAGGCGCTTGCCGCGGGGGCTGGCTGGCACACCCTGCACCAAGTTTGGCAATCCCGGCACGGGATCGAATCCTCGGCAATGATCCAGCCCGGAGGGAGTCAATATGCAAGGGCTGCACTTGCAAACGCTCCAGTACATGCTTGTGCGAAAGCTGCGCACACAAGTATACGGAGCGATGTCGCCAAAATGGCGAGCCCTCATGACCACCATGCAGAATTAAAGACGCCATGTTTCAGACAAAATTGAAACAGGCAGCTTGAGCAACAGGTGTCAACTTCGTGCTTTCTGCAGAAAGCATGCAGTTGTCGTGTCGTTCTCCAATTCTGTGTGTCAGGGGTGATTGCAGCGTAGGACATCATTGACACCATACTTGTACGAGAAGCAATACATGCAAGCGTCGGATACAACAGTCACACTAACAAGCAAGAGTAAAAAGGTTCAAGGCCAAGTTGTTTCGAAACTCATATGATGGTGTTCTGATGTTTTCTGTGAAGCCCCGGAAAGGGATCACAAACAGTCGGATCATTAGACAACGAAGCCTTTCTCCTTTTATGGCGTCTTTGGAACTACACATAGCGTCCTAGCACGACACATAGTCGGTGAAGCGTGGCTTTGCTTCGACAGACAGAAGGATTGCGGTGGGCCTCCGGATCGATGCAGCCTTAAAAGCCTTAAAACCGTTGCGAGTCAGTTTCAGATCCCCGCCATGCACGTTCCATGCAGACAGGCGGCCACATCTTTATCATGCATGTGTATATGTATATATGTTTTTGTTTATGTATGTATGCATGCATGCATGCATGCATGTATGTATGTATGTATGTACGTATGTATGTATGTATGTATGTATGTATGTATGTATGTATGTAAGCATTTGGCTTTGACTAGTTTGTACTTCCTTGCTCTAGTATCTAGTATTCGTATCTTGACCCTGTGGCACACTGCGCCTCAAGAACAGCTACGGCTAAACTGTGGCAGCCTGTTGTCTGAGGCCATGGCGTGTGACTGAAGGTGCGGTAATGGGTCGAATGAAGGTTCCTTCTCGCCAAGAACAGGGGAGCAAGACAGCACACCTCTGTCTGAGAGAGTATGTCGTGAAGACCGAGCCCGAAAGCCAGTTTCGTCCGGTCCTGTGGTGGTGTGCTTGTGGAAGATGGCCTTTGCGCTGCGTGGGGGCTCCGCCGCCCAGCTGCGTTGGGGGTTCTCGATGGGGGCCTCTGCTTCCCTGGCAGCCGTCGCCATGATCCGGGCCCGACAACTGCTCCGAACACTTCGAGTTTTTTGACACAGCACTGAATCTCGGGAGGGCTGCTCATTGCTCAGTGTCGTGCAGGTACTGTCCAAGATTGTCCTTGCTTTCATATCTTCGGGCTGCCAGAAGGTCAGACCTACCATAATGCACGGTTTATGTACACATGTGGGGGCCGTCGGTTTGGAAATAGCCAGAAAGCTGAGCAAACACCGGTCGCACAACAGCCAAGCTTGCCCGCGACCCTCACGATGCTATTCAGAAATGCCTGCAGCATGTGAAGCCAGCGCGATTTCTTGATGCTTTCCGCTGGCGTGTGGCAGAAATCATCCCGGGAAGCCACCAGCCTGGACCAGCTGTTCTGGTTGTCCAACCTAAAGCTGGCAAGTCTTTTGCGGCTTTCTTTGGCTGCTAAAAGGTCAAGAGGTTCTGACTGCTTGGCAGACAGCAAAATTTAAAATCGAAAGGCACACACTGCCGAAAGATGCACTCTTTGAGTGCACCTGTCAACAGGATGCAGGATCTCATCTTGGAGCCTGATAAGAATCAAGGGCGGACCGCACTACACATGCACTAAAGAATAAAGAGGTAAGACTCTTTCACGCTGCAGCACTCGGGCGCAGGATGTGTCTACCCATTCATTGAAATTCGTCTTAGCAAGGCAAAGGACAAAGGCAACCAGTCCATCTCCTCCCACCCCGAAGGATTCCATGGGGTTCGCAGCGAGCCAGATCCCCCCGGCTGCATGAGCTCCTTTGATGCAGCGTTGAGGATCAAAGCCGTGTTCTGCTATGGACTGGAGCTTGTGGGCCAAGCTGGCCTCTTCATCAGCACGCTTCAGCCGGGTTCCATGCCAGACGACATCCTCCCGGAATCGGGGACCGTTTGCTGACTCCAGCTCAACATCGAGATACTCGAGGCCAAGCATCTTGTTTTCGATGCGTTGGACGACGACGCCTCCCAAAGCTTCGCGAAGGTTCACTCCAGGCGGCCGTCGAAGTCGGGAAGCCCCGCCACTTTGAAGATACAGAGAGATAACGGCTTCAGCCTCTTTAGAGTTGCTGGGCAGTAAGACGGTACCTGCAACATCATCCCCCAACTCAGGCAGCCTCTGAAGGATGCCTTGGACTAAGGGATCTCGCACACTTACCCGACGCGAGCGGGAAGGTGAGCGGGCATGTTCCGGAGAAGGGCTTTGCAAACGAAACTCTGCATGGTCGGAGGGCTCTTCGGCCACAATTTGGTAGTGAATTGTGTAGGCTGGAAGAAAATCACTCGCGTCTTCCGCCTCGAAATCAACAACGGATGTTGGACGATCGCTGACGCCTCCCAGTTTTGACCTGGCCACCTCTGGTCCACAGAACAGCACGCACATCGATCTCACATCCAGTCCTTTCCCTGGCTCCTCGCTCCGCAACTGGTTCTCAAGCGCTGCTCCGCAGTCTGACACCACGCGGGCTGCCGGAGACCGCGCTGCCAAGCCATGAGAACAAACTCGGTTCAACTCATCAGCATCCTTTGGCGTGAAGAAAACGATTCCGAATTCATTTGCGTTTTCCCCGGCGCCAGTCTTCTGCATGAACTTCCCGTACGTCTCAGGAGTGACCACGCGCTCGATGCGTTGAATCTTGGCCACGGAGCGCGGGACAAGCTCGCAGAAGAGCTGAGCCACGCGCCACTTATCTGAGGCTCCAGGCGGCTCCATACCATGCTCCAATGCATGGATCGCTGTGGATGTGCGCTCTTGCAGTGTCGGAGAGAAGTTGCGACCGTCGCGACCTCTGCGGTCTGAGGATGGGCTGCGGAGCCGCCTCGAGAAAGTGTAGCTCCTGCTGCTTCCTGCGAGGCATGTCAGTTGCATCTTCTCATGAGGGCGGCCTATGGCGGCCTCACATGCTCTCTATTGCTCATAGCATGATGAAGCGCTCGCAGTCGCTCACAATGAATGCATGTTTTCCGAAGGGGGATCCTTCCGGCGAAGATGGCTCGGGATTCGACTCGGAGCTGGCCAGCAAAGATCTCTTCGTTGACGGCTTGCGCCCTGCAGAAAGGTCACAACGATGCTTTCACTCTTGGGGTCATGTAGTCTTCGTTTGCGACAGGACGAAGTCCTGCATCCGGCGTCTCTCCGGGAAGTCGCGAAAAACTTCCACTCCGCTGTCCTCACCAACGGTTCGGCTTAAGGACTCCATTGAAGCTTGCGTGAAAACGGTCGTGCAATGCCATGCTACAGATTCAAGATACGCAGATGACACCGCCCACAACACGCAACGGCTGTAGGTCTACTGCTTTCATACGATCAGCATAGACGCGACATGCAACTCAGGGCCCGGGGCTGTTCGGAAAGGAGGGGCAGAAGCACGCCCTCTAGACCATATATATATATATATATATAGTTGTATGTCTCGCGTCCGTTCCCTCCATCAAGCCCGGAGATCCTCGCATTCCTGATTCCGCTGTTGGTGACTTCGGAATTTGAAGAGACTTGGCAGCGCCAGGCCGCTTCGAGGGACTATGATGGCCTCTGCAGAGACGCAACGTCCGGGGCGGGCCTATAGGGCCCTGAAACATCCGATCACATCAGAAGGGTGGAACATGATGGCTTCTGGTGGCCTTGAGTTGGGGACTCCGGCACGGACTTACGACTCGAACTTGCAAAGCTCACACTCCTCGGCCGGACAGAGTTGAAACATCGTCTGGAGAAGCTCGCAACACTGATCCCTCATGGGATCTCATGGGCCACAGGCTTGTGATGCGAGCTGGACGGCGAATCCAAAGCACCTGAGGCAGCGTGAGCCGGGTGAGACTTGAGACTCTGCGATGTGCTACCGGGGTCGTGACCCGAGGGAGATCGGATTGAAGTTGTTCTTTGCCTGGCTGCAGGGCATGTCGTCCCTGCATGCTGTCTGAGAGGCTTCGCGATCTAGCCCTCAATGCCATGCTGCAAAGCTTTGTCAACAACTCATCAACAGGTCACAGAGCTTTGATCGGGTCCCTTGCAACATTGGCAAAGGAGCTGGCCGGAAGCAGCGCTGCGACCAGCGAGTTCTCAAACGATTCATAGTCATGGCTACTCCGGTCAGGCCATTCAGAGTCACACTGCCTCTGCCGCTCAGTCGGCGTTGCAACTGACTTTGCGCCACCTGCTGCCATCGTCCCACCTGATTTCTGGAGGGCCTGTTGCCAAGGGTCCGTCCAGCATACCCCCTTGCCATACCCCACGCAGCTCCGTCGGTCCACCCAGTGGCCTCCAATCCACCCAAAACTGCCGCTGCACTCCGGCAATCCGAAAAACAAGTGGTGCGCCCTGAATATTTGTGGAGCGAAGCTCCCACTTCTGTCCACCCTTGCTTCCCGTGATGACTGCCGTGCCGTCGCGAACCGAGATGCTGGCTTTCCCACCGAGCGACTCCGGAATAGTCCAGGAACCATTGAAAACCGATCCTTCGCACCACTCGGCGGCCGCTGCCGGTTGCAACGGTTGCGTGGCGATGGCGGTGGAGAGGCATCCCACGACTGCATTACGGCGATTCTGCGCTCCTGCCTTGACAATTTTGCGCCTCAAAGAAGCCCAGGACATGGTCAAGAGGGATGTCATCCGAAGCACCCTTGAAAATGTATGGGTGGATCCTGGGCTATCTGCGGCTTCACTCCTTGGAGTAGCTCTGGAAGCATGAGGTCTCGCGAGGCTCTTTCCCAGAATCCCCTGGCGCACCCCTACAAAGAGGCCACCACTTTGGGCCAGAGCCATGGTGTCCGGGCTCCGGAAGCGAAACTTGAGCCCTCCGCCCTCCGCGGCAGTGCCAGTAGTGTTAAGAAGCGTACAGTAGGATTCCAAATGTGCACTTCAATTTTACGAACTTTCAACACAACGACGACAACGTGCCCAAAGCTTGCTTTCACCGCCCTGTGCTATGTGCGAATTAATGAAACACAATGAAGAATAAGCAATGTTTTGTTTGTGACATGCCTAAGAAGACGCGGTACGTGCCATGACCAACGCCAGGCCTCCCGAGAGACTTTGAACGTGAAGTTGGCTTGGGCTCCATCTCCTGGCAGTCCAACAATGCGCGTTGCATCGCGTTGCCTTCGTGCTTGGTTGCACGTTTTGAGATTTTGGGGTTCGTTCCAGGCTCGCACAGAGAAGGACGAACCAGCCTCTCCACGCAGCGCCCTGGAAGGAGAGCGACCTCGACTTCTCCGGCAAATGCCGGGAGCAGTGGCACATCAGCTTCTGCAGCATCGAAGCAGCACCAGGGTAAACGACTTTCTCGGAGCATCACAACCCGTCGTCGTTTTACTCAATGAAACTCAGATTTAGTGGATCCTTTGTCACGAGACGCAGGATGTCCAAAGTCTGCGAACAGCCAAAGCATCTCTGTGACCCCCACTGGCACATCGGCCCCATCGTCGGACAAGCCTCAGCTCACTCCATCCAGAAGCTGAGCCATGTGCCTCACGACCGAGACAGATCCAACAGTGCGCCGAGGTCAGGACTGCTGCTGCTGCTGCTGCGTGAAGTCCTACAGGGTAGAAGCAAGTCCATCTGCAAAGATGCACCGGAACATCTGCTGCGCAAGTCAGAAATTCAGCACACAAGCTCAGTTTACCAGCATCATCAGCCAAGTTGTGTGAGCAGCCTCTTCGTTGGGCCTTGCTTTCCGGCCTGGACCAAGCACGCACGAATACCGGAAGTCTCTGACACATCGCTTGCTGCGTGATGGCACCTCGAGCCACGTGCACCTGCCGCCGAGAAGGTGAAAGGCCCTGCCGGAAGGGAGGCTCACGCGGTTCTGTCGCTCTTCATTCGAGACTGGGGCCTGAGTAGAGCTTGGGCTATCCACGAAGCCTCTGCTTCGAAGATCCTGAGTCTTTCACTAGCAGTTTTGCTCGCAGGGAAGCTCCTGCACCTCCGTTGGAGTACTCGGAAGAGCTTCGGAGATTGCGGAGCTTTGCCTGGGCTCCGTCCAGGAACCATTCATCGAATCGGCTGAGGAAGTGATGTTACGACGTCGTGGTGAAAGGAATATAGTAGGCTTTGCTGGTCGACGTCTCCGTTTTCAATACCAGCACGAACGGAAAATTTGGTGGTATGAACAAAGGACCCGCAAAAATCAGTGCGAGCTGTTTGCTTTGTACACACAGTCCCTTCAGGGGACGGTGGTTGCCCAGCCGAAAGCGAGCGCCGTGCGCTACAGCGCGTCGAGCCTAGGGCCTGTACGCGGTGAAACCGGGTGAGCTTCAGTATCGGTCTCACGCCCGGAGCGTTTGCAGCCTTTGCTTTCGGATCTTGGGCACAGTCATGCGGACCCAGCTCAAGCCGCGGATCTCCGCATTTATCAGCCAAGGAGCTGTTTCTGAAACCTGAGACACCCGCTCTCTCAAGGATTCTTCCTAGTCTTTCGATTGGCTCCAAGGCTCCGGCTGCGCCTCAGACAGCCAAATGGCATGGAAGCCCAATGGCACCCGTCGCGGCACAGAGTATTCAACAACGGGCGTCGACGAGAAGGTCTTGGCCTTGAGACTGAACCCCCTACCACATGCACCTAAGACTGATGATCGAAAGATGCAACTGAAGAAGGCACATCTCGATAGGCGCATGGTCTCTGTTTCAACGTATGATTACAAACACTGCTTACGTACATGACATACATGGGTACATGCATACATACTAGGTACGTACCTACAGACATACAATGTGACATACACACACACACACGCGCGCGCGCACATAAGAGTATCTAGCACGACAACACTAATATAGGGCCCTAATAATTAGAATAGGGACGGTTTCGGAGTATATTATGCTACTAAAACAATAATAAAAATCCCCCAAAATAGTGTGGGCAATTCTTAAGGCCCCTATATATTAGTACTATCACCCACGCCAACAGAAGGACCGGCGCTTCGGAGCTGGGTTGCATCGTAGACCGCGAAGGTCGACTCTTGGGTCTTCTCGTTGAAAAGCAAAGCCACCATATAGCCATCATCCTGTTCTTTAGGGTTTAGGGTTTAGGGTAGCCATCATCCTGGGGTTTAGGGGGTTCGGGGGTTTAGGGTTTAGGGAATATCAATAACAGTAGTAATAATAATAGTAGTAATCATCCTGTTCTTTGCTAAAAGGCAAAGCCCAACAAAAAAAGAACCAAGGGCGTCAGCAGGAACGGTGTTGCGAATAGGAATTCGGAACAGCCATCAGCAAAAGAAACGGAAAATGGTCTCCACTTTGAATAGCCTTCCATGCACAAGAAAGTGGTCGGCACGAACACATGCGCAATCATACGCACATGTTCGCCTCCGGTGCTGCAAATCGAATTCAAGGTGTTGTGAGCCCGACACCACTAATATTCAGGCTCTTTTTTACGATCAGTAATACTAACTATTGCTAAGTCGCTCGTTGAGGGTCTGTTGCTTTGAGGGATTCTTTGGAACATCTCGGAACTGGACTGACTGTGGCCTGTGCTGTGAAACTACCTTTTGGGGCTCATGATGCAAGCTTGTCGCATAATAATCGAACGTTGTCGGCCGGGAACGACTTCATGTCGGGGGAGGGTGCATTCAGACGAGCGGAAACCGCTAAATCTAGAGACTGCAGGAATAATCCCGGAATATTCCCTGTCTTATGCCGAAGACGACAGAGACCACGGAGTATATTCATTGTGCGCCTCCTCGCCCGTACCGTTGCGCGGTGCAAAAATGGGCTCACCTCCGACAACATCATCAGGATATCGAATCACCTCGACTCGTAACTTTGTTGCGCATGCTCCCGTGCTGTGGAACAATGCTGACAGCAGTTACGAGGAGTGGCTTCAGTGCTTCAGACAGGCTCGAGGCTTTCCATGCAACGCCAAGAGCCCTAGATCAAACCTGTCCATACTTCCAAGACGAAACGTTCATTCTACCAGCAGCTACCAAGCCACGCCGTCCAGCTTGCATTCTTCGAAGTCCCACTTCAGGATTCCTCGGAAGTTGAAGTCGCCTCGGCTCCAAAAGACTTCTGGCTTTCATTGCCTCCAACCTCCAACGAAAGCTAGCCAAGCATCATCCAGGAATCTGCAGCGCAGAGTAACCATGTCGCACCTATGCCAACTTGCTGATCTTGGCAAGTTTCCGAGGATTCAATGCATCAAGACTTGCAGCCATGCACTGCACACAAAGACTATGCAGGGCGGCAGGCCCGCTTGCCAATGCGATCGTCTCTAATGCGAGGGAACTCTGTCATGTGCTCGTCCCCTCCCGTCACCTTCTCTATCTGAACCTTGCGCAGGTGTCAAAGGCTTGCTTGGGGTTGCACATCCAGCAAAAGGGATTCTGTTGCAGGCACAGTCTGAGGCAAGTTGCAGTTTTGGAGGCAGTATCGATAACAACTCGATGCATGCGTCCAGGCCCAAGCCCTCCCAAGATTCCATCAACGGCACCTTCCTGCAGTGGGAGACAAGCCTCTTCCGAACTTCAAAGAGCGTCTGCCCTGCACAGCGAAGTACTCGGATCCTCGTAGAACTCAACCGGAGACCACAGAATGATTCTGCCGTTCTCGTCATATGCATAGCAGGTATGCACAATCCTCAGAGTCGCCGTCGCAAGGTAGAGTCTTAGGGTCGACCTCTAGCTGTATTTAAATGAGACCAAGCATCTCGGCAGGCTCTTTCGCCTCAACCCATACAAATTTCTCCTGAGATGCCAGGATGTGGGAGCTCGATCTTCCAGAAAACCCGTCTTCTTCTTTCCACGTGTGCCAGAGCAATTCGGTACCCTACCCTCGAAGAGGAGCCAACTGCTGTGCTTGGCAGGGCCGGGTGTCTGCAGACAGCTTTTCGTTCCGCGGATGGATGCCAAAGCGCAGGTTCCTGGCCTCCCAGGGTTTCAGCTGCCTGAGCCCCAGAAAAGTTAGTCTCCTCTGACATGCTGGGCACCCGGTGACCGAGGTTCTTCGCGGATAAAGGCCCGAATTACAAGTCCGCACTTAGACGAGTCCTCACCACTTCGCGACTTGAAACGATGTTCGAAGACTAGCCCCTTTCTTTTCGCAGCCTACATGCACCGGTGAGGTTTCACAAGAGCGAACAAGCTAGCAGCTGTCAGTAGCCCTTGAACCTGTCCCTGCCTGGTCGAAGTTCCAGAGAGGCTGCCCTTTTACAACTCCCTCTGGCGTGAAGCGGGTGGATCCATCCACAAGAACCATGTAATTCTCCGTGATGAACATGTCATGGTGGAATCCCGGCACCTTCAATTCCACATCCAGTCGGTCCACCAGCCTACCTTGTGAAGTCATAGGCTGCACGGGCTCTGCGCTGTAGTTAACTCTGATCGTGTACATGCAGACACAAGCACAGACTGGAACAGCAACCCACCAAGTAGGTCGGGTTGCCATTGAACATGCGGCCTGCGTAGAAGTGGTTTTCCGCAAGCTTTCGCCCATGAAAGAAAGTCTCTCCGGTCCGCAGGTCGAATTTAGGGTGGGCCTTAGCAAAGCCGGGACGAAGCCGAAGCAGGAGAGGACGCTTCTTACTGAAGGTGTCAACAACCGCGAGTCAGAGACTGCAAAATCTGGTCTTTGACACATCCAAGCCACAGAAATGGATTCTCGAAGGGTTCCTCCCAAGGAGTCGAAGCCCAGACTTCTCGGAACACCGGCCTCATGTCAGAGAGACATGTCTGCGAGGAAAGCTTCCCGTCACCGGCCTTATCTAATGCGAATTGGAATGGCGCACCGCCCTCATTCAGTGCCCAAAGCTTTCCTTCCGGAGTGTATCCTGCATCGACTCTAAGAGCGACCAAGGTGACTCGGTGAGCGACAGCTTCGGGCGGCTCCAAAAACTTGCGCCACCAATTCACTGTGCAAAGACAGCTGCAAACCAAACCCGCGTGCAATGTGACCGACACGTGCACAAACCTATTGCACGCAGACACCAAGTCGCACACTCTCGTACCAACAACAACAACAACAACAACAACAGGTGGTCCCGATCGCGGTCCTATGGCCGTATTGGCCGTCGAGGCATCGAAATTGGCCTGCAGATTGGTGAGCTTCGTCTTTTTCGGGACCTCGGGCAACTGTCTAACCTGGCTTGCTGCAAGCAGCTCCCCCCCCTTGCGAGCGAGCCACGGTTGCCAAGATTTTGATGAGGCCAGCAAAGCCATGGAATTCTCCGATCCGTGTAAACCATTCCTTGCCATATTCCTTCTCGAACAGGTATCGGGGCGTCTCCATGAACTTGCAGCAATAGGATGCCTGTGCTTCTGTTATAGCATTATGCTATACTTGTAACTTATAACCTCTTATAGTTTGCTTGATAAAAGACCTAGAAGAACATCACTTCCGGCCTTGCCCTCGGAGAGGCGAACCTGTTGCACTGGCACGTTTGACGCAGTTGCGTATTAGGAAGCTGTGCCCTACCAAGGTAAAAAGCTCCGCATGTGCTGTTAGCACCCTTGTTGAGCCAAGCTTCCGAGTGAACCATTCCATCCTAGGACGTGGACAAGCGAAGGGAACCCCGTTCGACTTGACTCTACCAGGCACTGCTGTGCACGTCTTTGGGAAGGCGGAGTCCTTCAAAAGCGGCTGCCTCATGGGGCTCCCTTCTTCACAGCCGGTTTAGGTAGCAGATTGATGGCATAACTATAACAGAATCTTAAGGCACAGGGCAAGCTTACCAAGCCCAAAGTCACAAGATGGTGTCATCTGTCTTATGGGCGGTCGGATTTGATGTTTTCCTTTACACAACTCCACATAACTCCGCCAGCGTTTTGGGAAGTCTGGTCGATGCACACGAGCCCCTCTGCTGTTGATTCGCATAAAACCCAGCTCAAGCTGGTCGGTCGACCCTACATTTGCGCGGAAGCCATCAGGTACGTGAAAGGCCCCGGTCCCAGTGTGAGTGGCAGATGCTGGCAAAACTTCTACAGGGAATACTGCGCCTTACTGCGGATGTTCAACACCAGATCCATCTGCGCTGGCAGCCGAGAAAACTACTTGCTGCTTGTGGAGAGCTTCTCATTTAAACTAAAGGGGCCACAACCACAGCAGCAGCAGCAGCAGCAGCAGCAGCAGGAAGAGAAGCAGCAGCAGCAACGGCATCGGCAAGAGCAACAGGAACAGGAGGAACTCCAATCGTGGCCGCATTACCATGATCGTCACGATCGTCACCAGGGAACTATCACAATTGCCATGACTACGGCGACTACGGATGATCAGCATCATTGCCATCATCGTGGTCGATCTGCGTCATGGCCACGATCGCAGACATCCGCGCCATCATCATCATCGTCAAAGCCGCGCCGACGTCACCGAAACTACAAAAAAAAAGCACGAGAACCACAACCGCAACAACAGCAGCGGGAGGAGCAGAAGTAGCAGCAGGAGCAAGGGAAAGAAAGACTACGGCAACGACGACGGCAGGAATCGCATCTGAAAAACGATAATAAGAACGGCAACGGCAACTGAAACCTGCTACATGGTCGCGGATTCCCAGGAAGGTGAGGTCATGCGGCACAAGCATGGCCAGAAAGGAAGCTGAGACTGAGGACTGGGCTCCATCGAAGGCATGGGTGCGCTTTTTCGGCGGCCAGTACTGCGCGTTCGGACCAACCCGCATGTATGCGCCGACCAGATCCTTGCATGGCTCTGGGATGGTTCTGCTGCCATGCCCTGGCTTCCCGCATTTTCGTACACCCCTCACACGACAGAGTCCAAAGTTTGAACCCCTAACGCAGCAAGGCATCCGGAGGAGGGCTTCCTGACTTTACTGTCATTGAAAGTGGCTCTGACTCACCAACGGGAACCAACGCGCCTCCAAGCCTTAGATTCCACATGACACACTCTCACAGGTGTAGAATGGTACTGCATGCTAAAACGGCATCTAAGGCACGAGGTCGCCCAACCCAAAGAACTTGGCACATCTTGGAAAATGTCCAGCACCCCGTCGAAGCAGGAGGTGAGGGCCCCTGATAAACAATCAAACCGGCCTTTATACGCGCCTTACATGTTCTTTGCTTTCAGTAGCTACACTTGGCTTTGTGTACTGGCATCAGCTACATGCAGCCATCGAGCGTCTTGCGGCAAGCATAGCTCGCTAACCGCTTTTCACGCTACCTGACCCTCAAGGAAACTTGAGCATCATTCTGCGAGAGCATGAGAAGCTCAAGATCACTTGCTGTACTGACGTTGCTCAGCTTCCCTCATTCTTGCAAAGAAGCAACACTGCATTACTGCGGTGCCCAATGGCTCAATTTTCTACAACCAGACTCTTTACTTATTCTCTCTTTTTTGCCTGCCAGATTCAATTCATATACAACGTGTGCGCACACACACACACACGCATCTGCTTCCACACGGCCAAGAAGGGGCAGCACACACACACACACACTCTCTCTCTCTCTTGGCGACTCATTGAGGCTGGCACAAACTGTCTGAAAGCCTGTCAGTGTTTATTGAGCTGGAGATGTCTGGCATCGCTCTGCCTCGCGGGCTGAGGCCGTTGCATCTGATGTGCCCAAGCTCATGTTGCGCATGTCTACACTGCCGTGAGTATACAGTCTACACCGGTCTTCTTACTCGCCTGTCGCGCTTCCTGCTATGCTGCTATGCCTAATGTCACAAGGTCAGGTCCCGGCCTGGGATGGGCAATGTTGCCTTCGGTCACGGCTCGACTCACTTGCGCAACAGAGGGCAGCAAGGTTGCGATCCGAATGTCGCGCGCCCAAACTGCAGTCTTGCGTGCAGCAGCGCGGGCACTCGCTTGGCCTGGCAGCTCGAGTCACCGACGCTGGAACCCAAACCTGGCCGGGAAGAGATGGCAACGCTCCCAAGCTAAGGGGCACCAACTTCCCGAGCTTGGGAGCCAGTTCCAAAGGCGAGCAAATCTAGCAACAGGCTTTCACGTACACTTGCCCAAGAGGCAAGGCGGTGCTGTGTTTGGCTATGTTTGGAAACTCGTACAGGCAAGTGTAAGTGATGCAGAAGCTTGTCGGCTTGGGAGTTAGGGAATAGTGCAAGTCAGGGCCCATTGTTGGCTCTTGCCTGACGTCTCGCTGCCAGTCCTGACTGCGACCGTGTGGACTAACGACTCACTAACGACCTGTGTAGCGCCGCCTTCCTAGGATATTTGCAGTAACCCAACACGCTCTCAAGAAATCAGTCCTGCTACTGCGAGGAACGCCACCCGGCAGCGTGAGAGGGACATCATCCTCGCCACTCGATTCTTCTCTGCAGTCACATCAGTCTTGCGTGGATATCGGCAGTTGCCATGAGACAGCTTGTCTTGTCAATGAGCCGATGCAGACTTTAAATGAATAGTTACAGACTGAGACATATGCCCCACCAGGAGCCTCTGCCACTTCTGGGGCCAATAGCTTTTCGGACCGAGAAAAGAACCTTACAGCTCCAGTCATGTATTCGCCTTTCTGAGAAGTGCAAGCTTCTGTCAGAGTGACAGTACCGCATCTGTCTGCTTCGGCAAGATCTTCGGGCTGCCCCATCGAAGGACAAGTCTCAGCGTGTCTGAGCAAGCAACCGGCGAGCCACATCTTCCACAGTGTGCTGCAACACCTTCTGCAACGCGTCCGCCTGCACAACTTCAGTGCACTCTACTTGCGCTCAGCCCTTCTCAACTGGCACTCGCCTTGTCTTTAGCCCGGCACGAGGTCGGACTTGACGGACTTGGTGGACTTCCTTGCACAAGCAGGCTCAGATGCCTCATCAACTATGCGCTCGTAAGTGCGCAGCCTTCATGCGGACTCAGCGCTCCCGTCAGCGGTTTTCGGATATCACCACGCCTGCAACTCTCCCTACCAATACTTGCTCATTCTGTTCTTTCGCTACGTTCATCCGGCCTGGAGGAGGTGAGGATCACCGGTGCCGGATTTGGAATCTGCCGCGTCTCCTACCGAGCGGCTTCGGCTAGATCTGCAGATTCTGTTCATATCAGAGTGCACTTGGATCCAAACGTGTGTTGGCCAAAACACGGACGCGACAGCCTTGGAAGGCTGCGGAACCTCCCGCAGCGAAGTCCAGTCTTGGCACGCGCAAGTCTCAGCAAATCGATGCCAAACCGTACGCTGTCCCTCAAGACGAGGACACTGCCCAAAACCCTTCGCGAACGGTGGGGGGTGCTGCCGTCTGCATAGCCTGGCAGGGAGCTCATGTACAGTAGGTATGCATACAGCCTGAGCATGCGATGACTACAATGTGCTCAACTCGGCCCTTCTCTTCGGCTGCGTTCAATGTCGCTGGCGAGACCCGCCCTGCTGCTGACCGGCACCATGGCTAAGGACGCCAGACTTCCACCTGGCTCTGCGGGACCAGAGGATGCTGTGGTGAACAGAAAAAGCCGAACATGTGCAAAAGCGCTGCCTTCAGGCGACTCGGGGACCGCAAGAGCTCCTGATGGCTGAAGGGAAGTCCGCAAATGCGATTCAGTGGTTCATGCACGACCCGATACCCCTCCAAGTTTGCCAGGGGCAAGTGCATTCCTGTAGCATTTTCTTCCACGCTAGCGCAAGCATACATCGTGTCCCTTGAGCACAGGATCCCAAGACAAATGCCAGGCAAAACTATAACGTTACGGACTATACCCAAACTCGTCTCAGATGCTGCCTGCTGGCAAGATGTGCCCAGTGGACACTGTAATCGGTCTCTCTGGGGTTTGAGGGAGTTCTGCGGAGATCCAGGTCTCAAGATCCAGTGCCCGAAAGGCTCCAATCGCCTCCAAGCCAGTGGCAGTGCAACTGCTAAGCTGCTAAGGGCAATCAGCAGGGCTTGATCTGAATAGAACGTGGCTCAAACCGTGAATCTGCAAAGTTGTCCTGAATGCAACGACTGACTTTGAAATTCCATATCTCAGATTGGCTTTTGCTACACCGTTCCACTACGCTCGAGCCACGGGCAGTCGAGTTAGTTGCGCTTCTGCAGCCTCCACTCTGCGAAAGCTGTTCCACAAGGGTAACAGCCCAGCCGAATTGACTTAAGAATCATTGATCCGTTGGTGAACCGATTCCACGAACATGGAACCCAGGCATTGGCACTTTTCTGCTACAAGGCGTAGTGGCAGGCAGCTGGCATCCTCAAACGATTCTGGTCGCTACAGACTACTTGAAACCTGCTGAATATGCGCTGCCACAACGCCGGAGCATCTGCTGCTGCCCCGGTTGCGGGGTTACGGAAGGCACTCCTGCAGACATAAGTCGTCAACGTACAGCGCTTCTGGAGCTCGGAGCGAAGTTGCTAGACAGCATCAGAAAAACGATACAGAGCCACCGAGCAGTGCACGTCGACAAGAGATGAAAAAACGGTGTGGTCAGCACTGCTCTCTCCAGAAGTCAACAGAAGCAGTCACATTCTGGGCCCTGGGCACCAGGCCAGTCTGCACAAGGACAAGGAATCCACACCCTACCGGCTTCTTGCTCGGCCGTGGTAGAGTGCGCTTTGCGAGAGCAGCAATCCTTTAGAACTTCGCAGAATCAGATGTGCTGATTAAGGGCCACTAGACCCCACGAAAGCTACAGCCTCGAAAGGGGCCATGAGTGAAGCCCAGTGCAGCTTCGCCCATCTCTATGCTTTTAACGTATTTGCCCAATCGACCGGGCCCATCTCGAGACTAAGCGGCTCAGCGTCTTGTCCGAAACCTCCTGTCCGGCTCTGAACGTCCCTCCCTTTGCAAAGTGACCAGGAATCAGGAAGCCTTACCTGACCTGCATGTAGCCAATTTGCAGCATGGGCCTCATCCTTCCTTGGCGCTTGCCTGGAACCGCTGGAAGTGCTGCGCTGCTTCGGCTGATGGCCAGTTCGTCCGAGCCCTTGCATCTTCAAGGGTTAAGCAATACGACAACGACAACCCCTCGCGTGAAATCACCCTGAGCGGCACAAGCCAAGATGCTCGAACTCTTCCAGGGAAATACGTAAAGGTGGTCTCCTGGACAGCACATGTACAGAATGCATGTTGCAGCATTCCATGCCGTGCGACTTCTGCGACCACTGCCCCAACCATGCTTCAAAAGTTGAGGCCGGCGCGGTGTGTTGTCCAGCAACACCAAGCTTTTGTAGCGCGGGTTCCCCTGCCTCATCCTTACACGAACTCTAAGTAAGTTCGGCGGCTTTGAGCAAAGGTGGCACGAAAGTCTGACCTCTAGCTTGGCCCGATGCTGTTCGTCCCAGTGCTTTGCAAAGTCCAATGTCGCGGACGAGCTACTCGCGTATAACCTGGCGCAGCAAGCAAATTGACAGCCACAAGAGCTTGCAAAGTGGCACAGAGATTGCTCTAGTGTCGGACGATACTCGGTACACCTAAAGCCAACAGTGACAACGGCAAGAAAATACAAGTAGCAGCAGCAGCTTCAGCAGCAGCAGCAGCAGGAGTAGTAGTAGTAGTAGTAGTAGTAGTACGTACGTACGTACGTACGTAGTAAGTAGTAAGTAGTAAGTAGTAAGTAGTAAGTAGTAAGTTGTAAGTGGTAAGTGGTAAGTAGTAAGTGGTAAGTAGTAAGTAATAAGTAGTAAGCAGTAGTTAGTAGGTAGTTAGGTAGTTAGGTAGTAGGTAGTAGGTAGTAGGTAGTAGGTAGTAGGTAGCAGGTAGTAGTAGTAGTAGTAGTAGTAGTAGTAGTAATAGTAGTAGTAGTAGTAGTAGTAGTAGTAGTAGTGGTAGTAGTACTTGT
>CAJNDV010035407.1:92764-119768 GCA_905221635.1 Symbiodinium sp. CCMP2456
TCGTAATGGTCGTAGTAGTCGTAGTAGTAGTAGCAGTAGTAGTAGTAGTAGTAGTAGTAGTAGTAGTAGTAGTCGGTAGTCGTCGTCGTCGTCGTCGTAGTAGTAGTAGTCGTCGTCGTCGTAGTAGTCGTAGGAGTAGTAGTAGTAGTCTTCTTTGTCGCAGTGGCTTTTGGTAGTTGTAGTAGCAGCAGCAGTATAGTAGCAGCGGCAGTGGCAGTAGCAGCAGTAAATGCATCCAAGGTGCGAGGTACAAAGAACTCGCTTTGACTCTACTGACCGGTGCTGCCCTCGCGATTGCGTTGCCACTTCTGGCACCCAAAGGCACAGCGCGTGCATCTCGAAGTCCGCACCTTCGCAAGCTGCTTGGATGTAAATTCTCTGGGCTTCACAACATGCCGTCGCTTCCCAAGGCCTTCCAGCAATGCAAGCATTTTCCGCACCTCGGCGCTTTTGCTAAACAATAAGCCAGGCAGGATTCCTTTCTTACTGGGGGCTTGGCCCGATCTGGCTTCTGACAGGCATCGCAGATCTTTACGTTCTGACCTCGGGCTGCCAGCCGCACATGCAGACAGGCAGTTGTGGAGTCTCTTGAGGGCTTAGTTTCGCATCACCATTAGACTGATACAAGTACTCGCCAATCAACGCCTGCGTTGATATGAAATCCTGATTCAACACGTAACGTCTAGCTGTGATGCCAAGAGAGAACAGGTGCATCAACATTGCTCTACGCAGAAGCTGAGCAAGCCGCGATTCCGGACAGCTATTTCGAATATCTCTTCTTTCAGCCTCTCGACGTGCCTCGGAGTTTTTAGCTGGTCGTCTCGGAAATCGAGCACCGATTCTGATGCGGGAACGCTCTGCGTTGCAAGCACGTTGCTTGGTGGCCTTCAGCTTAGTCCAGGCATCTGCATGGATGACTTCGTTCTCAATGCCGTGCTGTAGGACTTGCTGGAAGCCTGTGTGCGCATCGCGAACGTGGCTTCCATCAATGCAAACCTCGGGTGGCGAGCTTCTGCGGCGCTCCACTAGTGCTAGGCATGTCGGGACTTGGGGACGTGATTTGTGAATAGTCCAAGACACGGCATTGCCTGATCGTCCGAAGAACTCGACTTCGAAATCGTCACTGATAGATGTCTTGCCAGCGGCTGGAGGTCCAAAGAGCCATAGAGCCTAAGGACGGACAGCCGCTGGGAGTCCGCCATCAAGTTGACTTTAGACTGCCGTCTACTCAGGCCTTGCGGGTACAGACATGCAGCATCGTGATTTTTAGGACAAGAACCCTACTTCAGAAACAAAGCCCTAAACCCCAAAAAGCCACGACCCTAAACCCTAAATCGGTTTGCTAAGGTGTGTCGGAGTGCTATCGGAGATCGTCCTTCCGGTAATCGCTCGGCCTGGTTCAGGCCGACCGACTCGAAAATTCGATGCCGCCTCAGCTGCTTCCTACTGCAACAGCTGCCGATGGAACACACGTACAGTCATGCAGAAAAATGTACGTGTACGTAGGAGCAGTCATGTGTATAAATCTTTCGCAACTCGCAGAGTCGCAGACGCTTCTTCTCTGCAGCAACCTCATTAACATTTCCTCATGTCTGCCTGTCTCACTCTCATCGCCCGTGCAGTCTTCGATGAGTCTTCAAGTTAGGACCTTCAGGAAGAAAACGCGATAGATTCTAAAATCAGTTGCAGAGAAAGGTTGAATAAGTTCCAGCACGCAGGCGAGGCACCCAGATCCATCCTTCCTCCCCCGGAAGCAGGAATCCAAAGAAACTTGCGTCTTGAAGGGCGGAGTAGGAAGGCGGAAAGGAATGTCGTTGGTGACACCGGTCAATCAGATTCACTTCGACGAAGTGGAGCTGTGTTCAATGGGTAGAACATAGGAAAGTTGCATCAACTGACGGTAAATAATTCAAGCCACCACGGAAAAGCAGAGAAAAGATATCGCTCGCCCGGAAAATAGCAGTGACATGCAGTGAGAGTCAGCTTTGGTGTGACGTAGACAGCTAAAGTAAAAGAAGCAAGCAGGCATAAATGTTGATGCACAAGTTGCGAAGCATGATTTCGGCCGAATTTGGATGCTTTGAATCTTCCTAGCAACTACTAGTAGCCGACTAACTACATGCACGAGACTCAGGCAATCGTAAAACTAAAGTGCAACACACTGGTCTTGCTTCCTTCTGTATGACGGCTGCGTCCACTCTATTTGATGCCATGCTCTTCGACGTGATCTATCAGCCAGGATACTCCTCCTCTGTAAATGGCTGTGTTAGCTGCTCTTCCAAGTCCTGTGGTATCTGACCTGTCAGGCAACAGTTGAAGGCATGAAAGCGGCACAAACCAAGCCGCACCTCGCACGACGTGGGAGCGCATCCGCTTGGATCCTTGATTCCCACTTGGCGAATCCTCGTCTGCAGGCCGATTTCGGTCTGCACTGCCCGGTGCCATTTGCACGTGCAGGCTTCCCATACCAGGGTTGGGCTGTCAAGCAGCACGAGCTTAGTGTTGTATGTGTGATATGCTTGTACGTGGACATGAAGCACAACAACATACATAAGCTTCTTTTGTCAGTGGTACACAGCAGCCCAACCCCCGGCAAGGTTACGCCAGCGGCCAGCACAACAGCAAGTGATATCTGCTTCAAGAAAGGTGTCTGCTGCATGAACAACAGATGCGAAAACACACAGCATGGCTTAGGCTTTCTATCAGATGTCCACAGGAACCCTTCCGAAGAGCTCCCCTCAACAGATCAGAGCCAAGACGCAGCAGTGAAGAGCTCGCACTCATGAACAAACAGCTGTCTAGCTCGACTGTAAGGGCACAAGACTCATGTTCCGAAACATGCGACCCGTAACTGCAAGGATGGTGATCTGATGTGGTAAAAGCATCGAGGAAAAGTCTTGAAGTCACGGAAAGGGATGAAGACGCTGTGGTGCAATGCCGCTTCCAGTGTTAAAGTGGTTCGTCCCCGAGTGCATGCAGAACGCCGAGGTTCGCACCGACTCTGATTGTGCTGTGAACCTGTGAACTCTGAATCACGGCTGCATGTATCTCCATGCCATTTTGTCACAGAAAGGGCCTACGCATGCACATGTCAGCTAACACGTCACTCCAGCAGTTGGCACCTGATTGCGTGCGGCGACGTCGCCGGGAAATTACTCGGCGGATGCACACATGATGATCTACACGCTCTTACATACGTTGAGCTCCTAGATGTGGACTTACAGATTTCCTGACACTTCTGAAACAAAACCGTGGGAGCAGCACTTGGAATTCCTAGGCGTGGGTTAGAAAGAAACACGTCCACAAGCGAATCATGCCCAGGCACGGTCTCGCATTCCGATGAAGTTTCGAGCCATTGGCAATTGGACACGTGAGAACGTTTGGCAAACGGTCATGTCAAGAATATTGCTGACTGCTTGCTTCAAGCAGAGCCCTCCTAGGCAAACTCAGTTTTCGTCCGCTCTTCCTCGGCATTGAGTGCTGAGGCAGATCTTCTGCCCAACTCCCGGCACAGTCGGCACACCCTTTTCAGCGGCCTACACGTTGCCCTAGCCGTCGGCGGCTGCAATCAGATGTGAAAGTGAAGCGTCTCGACGTCCCATCTGAAAGGCTTCTGATCCTCCGGAGTTGCAGCCAGAACAGCCCTTGGAACTCTGTGATACTCTGTGGCTGCAGTGGACTGCATGGACAAGAGCGGGAATGGCCTTGCCCTTTTGCGAATCTGCCCCCGAGGGCATGTAAGCGGCCTTTGATGGGAGAAGCAAGAGCCGTGAGCTTGGTGTCCCGACACTTGTCGCAATCAGTAAAGCGTCAAGTCTACGTAGACTCTAGACGTCTGTGAGCAGTAATCATGTGGGAAACGGAATGCGAGGTTTCACGCCCGAGACCAAGGCTTCATCTTCCAGTCGTCGGCTGTAATCCACGTCTGTCCAGTTGCCCAGCACGCGACATGGGTTTTGGGCACAAACTTCTTCATCCCAAGGCGACCTTCTTCACTGAAGTGACCAACAACATGTTCGTAAAACCTACGTGGGAGCAGTGCCGCTTATGATTCCAAGATATTCTGCTCAGCATTCCCCGACATACTGGACCATAGAGCAGTCATAGAGCAGTGGTGCAGCCCTCATCTCAAAGCATTGCAAGTGCCACTACCGCAAGCCTAAATTCACTAAAGACGAGGATTTATCAAGGTCTTGCATGGACCTTTTTCGCTCGGAAGCCCCAGAGACAGCTTGCGGTTCAGAGGGCTTTGACCTGAACTGCAGGGGTGTGTAACAACTTTAGCTTAACCATAGAAGCTTTTCATAGCAGAACTATCTCCCTAGCCGGAACTGATTGGCCTCCTACGGTGCAACCCCGCACCTGACAGGGATTTCCTGAAGACCTGCAGGTCCGGGACATCGAAGGCCACCGGACCCCAGCCTCCGATAAAAAAACTCTGCGAAGCAGGTCAAAGCACATTTCAACTGCACTGATGCTGGGGACTCGTGCTTCCCGTGTTGTCGGCTTTGTCGGATGCCTGGGGACAAAGCAGAGTGTCATGGTTCTGATTTGCCACCATGTCCTGGTGTTCCGAAAACAGACTGGGCAGTTTGATGACATAGCCTGCTTTTCTGACAGCACATCCACTAAGCCACTAAGCTCTTGCGACACTTGCGCCTACCGCTGACTGGCGCTGGGCTCAGCGCCCAAACACGCAGCTCAAGTCGATCACCCAACAAAGAGTGCCTCGCGACGCAGTCCGCATGGCTCTGCAAGAAATGCCCCTGCAGCTGTGCATAACAACATAACTGCTACAAGGGCAAGCGAAACTTGCAAGACTTCCCCAAGCGCCGCATGTAAATGCACCAGTGTCACGACGTTTCGGTGTTAGGGCATTCAGCACGACGCGATCAGCGAAGGACTATGCAGGTGCACTTAGGGCGCAGCTTCATGAGGTCAATCTGGACGGTGTGAGCCTCACCTCCTTCCATTTCTCCCAGTTCTCGGCGGAGAAGTGGCACAGTACACTCCCCTAGAAGTGTCTGCAATCCCGTGCGCCAGACCCACTGTGTTGGCCGGCACGGATTTCTGCCAGGTGAGTCAAGGTCGAATGTTTCCATGCAAATCCGTCCAGTTGAGACTGCCTCTGAAACTTCTGCTGTCATACCGCTTGCCAGTCCGAGCAGGCCTCAGCCAGGGGTGTTTACAACAGGAGCACATTCGAAGTGTAGCGCCGTGTCGTGGAATGCCGGGCTGTCTGCGGACGAGAGCTTTGGCCCGCTCGTCGGTGGCAAACTAGTGAGCAGAGCTGCAGAGACAAAGAGCGAGAGTCAGCGAGAGGGGGTGAGAGCATGGACTCTTTTGCGTCATGCAGTGGGCAGAGGAACCACGTCTCAGGCCGCGACCGCAACACGCAACCAAACCTCGACACTGATCTGCACTGCTGAAAGACGTGCTCGGAGCCGCTGCATCCTTTAATATGTTTTGTCCTGCTCTCCCCATCCCGTCATGCTAGCGCCCGGGCATGCGCAAGCTCTGTCAAAGGCTCGCTGGCGATGCCATGGCGCAGAGGAACGGGTGAGAAGGACACCTCCCACAGGAAGAGATCGGCGCAGGCTCAAATTACTTTCTGACGAGTTTCCAGAACCCAATTCAGGTAGCTGAGACTGAGGAGCCACCTCCACTGCGAAGATTGCCGGAGGACGCTTCCTCTCATCTTCGGTAGACTGAAAATCTGCACCTGAGCTCGGAGCCATTTCTCTGTTGCACCGAGGGACTCTCAGCAGGCGAACAGTTCGCGACAGCTCTGTAGGCGGCTGGCCCCAGGCACCGTAGTGCAGCAACTGTTCGGGTGTGTCTCCACGCAGAATCTGTTCCAAAATGAGCAGTTTTGGTGCATATGCTGGCGACTGCTGGTGCAGAGCTACTGCATAAGCTGGTAGGTGGCAAAGCTTTTGTCTTGCCGGTCTATGATATTATGTGAGCAGCAAAGGTCCAAATCCGAGACCCAAACCTTGAAGTAGCCTCCCTGACGCCACTGCATGCCAAAAGAATTGAGCAGCAGCCAATAGTCACGGCCTCTGCCATCACAGGCTAACGCTGTAAGCGATCCGGGACAGCTTTGATGCATTGAGGGATCCGCTGTCCATGTCCGTGCCCCAGCCAATGAGCGCGGCGCCGTGCCTTCAAGACATGTCCATGATGGAATCTGCGCCAAGGGCTTTTCCGGCTCCATGGCCTTCCGAGAGGATCACCGCGTCTGTGCTCGAAGATCCCACCTAGCACTCACAAGACAACACAGTGCTGGGATGTCGGTCCAGCTTCGCATGGCTTCCAAGATCCAAACTTTCGGACCAGGAGGTCTGATCAAAGAAGTCCTTTCCAGGCTGCATAGGCTGGGAGGCTAGTAGATGCACGAGCTCTCCAAGAAAATGCCCGTCTCTGCCTCTCTATCTCTGCCTCACTTTGGCTGTGTGGAAGAACCTCTGCATCCCCCCCCCCCACACGCAAGCGCGCCCTGGTCTTAGTGGTACTTCGAAGACGACAGCTTGGGGTTCGTTCGGGATCGGAGTGTAACGCGACACCTCTACCTGAGACCCACAACCTGCCTACACCCTTTGCTGCAAGTAGCCTCCACAAGTCTGGTTCCCGCGCAAGGACTAGCGGACTAGCGCATCTGACAAGACTCGCACTTGACAGGCTTCAGCGGGGTTCAAGTCCAATGTCAGCAGCAAAACATGCAGCATGAAGAGCCGAGCATGCCCAAGCATCACAGTACAGAACCTAGCACAGGTAGGGGCTCAACACATTCGCAGTCTGCTCAGCTTCCCCTAACCTCATTACATTACATGTTTCATGACTCTTTGCTGTCTTGCCGGAGAGGCTTGACATAGCCTGAAACAAGACGATGCATCTCGAATGTGACGGAAACTTGCTGCAACCTGGCTTGTTTCAAGGCCTGCGATCTGTCTCTTTACATGCCTATCTTATCTCATTATTGATTTATTTGGTTGTATGTCATGGGTCTTTATTCAGAGAAGGGGGGCAAAACATGACCCATCCGGCATCCAGAGAACTGCCAATGCCGATTGCTGGTTGAAAGTTCTGTGTCCTTGCCTTTGCACCAGTGCAGCAGGGGAGCCGTTCCTGCTTACGTTTGGAGCTGTGACAAAAACAAAAAATACATGCTGCTAAGGCAAATAAACACAACCAAAACCAAATTTCAAGAAAACACTAGACGAATACATAACACAGAAAAAGCAAAGACATACACAACACAAAATAAATATCAAGTGCAGCAAGCCAAAAACAAATAAACGCAAACACACCATGCTGAACAAAGAGAACTGCATGCATGCGTCGCTCCCCCCCTCGGGCCACATTAGCAAAGTCGGCCCATCGACGAAGTGCTCCATCATCCACGCTTCGTGCACAAGAGACCCGGCTGGGATTTTTGGGCGACTCCTGGACTCCTGGCATGTGCCGGCGGACTTCGATCCCCCACGTCCGTTTCGAAGAGATAGGTGGCGCCGGGATGTGTGATGCATCAGGAGTGGCTCGAGGTGGCACCAGAGCCGTCAGTCACTGTCGCCGGTGTGCCCCCTGTCTCCATGGTTATGTTCTCCCGTGGCTCACAGGGTGCATCAAACAGGCCACTACGCTCTCTCTCTCTCTCTCTTTGCTTTGCTCTCTCTCTCTCTCTCTCTCTCGCAGATAAGAGAAGCAGGGCGGACACCCCACCCCTCGCACGCGAACGCGCACCTGTGGTCCGCAGGATTTTGACCTCTCTCTTTTCTTTCGCCAGAGTCATGATGCAGAAGGGAAACCCCCCTACATCGCGCGCTAGTGCGCCCCGCGACGGTTGCGGGAGACAAAAGTTACTTGCGCACACGAGCAAAGGCAATGATCGCAGAAAAAGGCAGCCCACAGCAACTTGGCGACAAACTGGCCAACCGAAATCGGAACACAATAGGACACCTACGTATGATGAAGGGACCCTGCACGCCAAGCTGTCCATGATCTCTGTCTCTCTCTTCTTCTTGATTTCGGCATGAGAGGATTTCACCCCTCCCGCGCCAGAGCACAAGCCTTTTGCAGGTTTGAAACTGGGGAGTTTTCCGCAGTCCTGCGGTCCTGCCATTTCTGTTCCCACCTTCCTTCAATGACATCGAAACTGTTCTGCAGGGCGGAGAGAAAAACTGCACGCGTACCAGTGTACTGCTGCCCGGCAATGTGTCAGACGTCAACAAACAGCGCAACACGTAGAAACAGCAACCCCGCACACCCTTGACCCGGAGATCCGCCGATGGCAAAAATCACTTGGAGGCCCGTGAGGGTCGCACGCCCAGAGTTTGGGCAGTACTTTCATTCTGGAGGATTTGCGTTTTAATTGGACATGTGAGCGTTGATACATATTCCTTCACGGAGAGAGAGAGAGAGAGAGACAGAGGATTGTCAGACCTAAGTGCAAGAACTGAGACGCCTCAAGAGTTATGCTTCCTACGCGATGCACCCGCGTCCTCATAAAGGAAGAGCGACACGTACAAAGGACCATCGGTAATCAGCTCCTACACACAAAGGGCAGGATCCTGAGCCGTGATAAGCTGAGCTACTGGCTCCTGCATCATGTGTCGCTCCAACTCTGGCACGGTATTGCCCTCCATAGTCCCCCGGATCTTGAAGTAGCTGGGGATACGAGTCTTGGTTCGCACACATCTACAAAACGCTTAGCTACTACTGCTAGACTGGAGACTGGCAGCACCTGTGCAGCCAAGAAACCTTTGGGCATGCAGCGGGAAGCAGGTCACAGGCGACCGTTTCCGAAAGGTGGAAGACATTGGGCAGGCATTTACAGGCGGCTGTCTCCCTTACTGCAGTCAATCTGATTCCATCTTTCAACTGAACCCAACACTGCTCGGAGGAGCTATGTGTCATTGAACCCCCCCCCAGACTGGCACCAAGGCGGCCAAAGATCGCATCAGCAGACTCGTGGCACATTGTGGCATATTCCGAACTCTGCGTGTGGGCCACGGCTGTCTTGAAGTCTGCGGCCTGCCAGGCAGTTTAATCAGAAGTCCAGTTCGAATCATGCAACTGTTGATAGAACATCGATTCTGGTCCTGATGCAGCATAGAGTAGCGGTTGTTGCTACAAGCCTCCATGGATATTGTGGACTGGTCGTGGAAGCATCGCATTCGGTATGGTGAGCAGGTTTCCCTGGCCGCCCCGTGCTGTTTCATGTAGTAGAAAGCCTGGCAGACCATTTTGAAGGCGAGCAAAGAGGCACGGGGACTTCGCCTCGGCGGCACTTCCGCCGGAGCAGCCGTGGTGCGCGGAGCACGACACGAGCTCCTGCTGGGAGGGCCCCTTCATGATCGCATGCAAGCAGCTCCCTCTTTTCGATTTGCGTCCTGGGCTGACAGGAAGCTCAAGGAAGCAGGCACCTCACCTGCCATCATCACAGAAACTGCCGAAATCACCCGGAAGATCAGCTCAGTCGTACGTGCCTCCGTGCAGTTTGACCAGACATTCACGGAAAGAGGCCACAGCTGTCGCAGCAAAAGCCCAGCTGGAACCGCAGCTGCCTGCCACGATATCACGACAAACACTTATGGAGATAGATTCGGTAAGTAAACATCGCAACGAGAAAGTGCTGCCCTGCTGTAAGCCTTTATGGCTACAGCGCAGCAATGGCTCATGTTTAATGACGGAAATGACCCTACCCAACCATCCATCCATTTCCCTGGCAAATTGAGCAACCAGAGCCTTGATGTCGGGAGATGCCACGAGGAAAGCACAGTGTCTTCTCCACTCGAGGGTCAAAGTTGTCCGGCAGATCCAAGCCTTTTGGCGCTCAGTAAGGGTCAAGACGGAGAGGGATAGAGAGAGAGGGAGCCGGGGACAGAGAGTGTATCTCTGAGTGACAGAGAGAGAGAGAGAGAGAGAGAGAGAGAGAGGCTTGCTCCCCTGCACCACAACCCCGTGGAAAGAAAGAGAGAGAGAGAGAGACAGAGAGAGAGAGAGAACAAACAAAAAGAGAGAGAGAGAGAACAAAGAGAGAGAGAGAGAGGGAGCGAGAGAGCGAGAGAGCGAGACAGAGAAGTCGAACACGCAGAGCAACACTTAAACCCATGCGTGTATGCGTGTAGGCAATCAAGCCGGGGCTGGCTGGTACAAACACAGGCACAGGTATACAGGCACGACAAAGTGTACCTACCACTAAAACCATGTCATGCACTACAAGTAGAAGCTAGTTAAGTGGAGCATCCAACTGGTACGGTATAGAAACACCAGATGCTCGCCTTGCTCCTGGAAAGGGCGCTCCAGCTGATGGTCGCGCCCAGCCGCAGCCGCTGCTTCGGAAGCAGAGATTGGATCCCAAGACAGCCTGTTCCGCGGACAGTGATCTAGAGACACCAGACCCGATTGTAGCAAGCCGGCAACATTCGATGCCTCCACCTCTAGCATACTCGGGTGGTGAATTGGATCTGTTGAGGGCTGTGGCCATCGTGCATTTGGAGCTTCGACTGCCTGCGTTCGGATGCTTTCCCGGAGCCCAGTCGTCGGCTGGACTTGAAGAAGTCCTGACATTCCGCACCGAAAGCACTGTATCTGCCATTCTGGCACTGCTTGCGTGGCTGTCCAGGGCAGTTTGCTCATCTTCTTGTTGTCCCATCCTGCATGGGTACCGACCTCTGACACGGCCGGAGAATCGCAGAGAGAGAGAGAGAGACACCCCACTGTGCCTGCATAGACCTCGGGTACCAGTGACATCTCCTCTGGCACGTGATGGTCCAGGGCATAGGAAACCAGGACCTGCTCTTCGAAAGAGCCACCGAAGTTCTCCTCTTCCTCCAGGGAGACACTACCTTTAGGACACTATCGTCCATGAATGTCCACTGACCGCACGTGTGCGCACGAGCCTGTCGCAGCTCCAACTGCAATCTCAACACCTGTCAGCTGGGTCTCTTCTTCGAAGACTCCGTTCGCACCGCGTGGTTGCAAAAAGGTCGCCGCCTTGCCCTCCACCGGCTGCCGCGCCGCGGCCAGGATGCGGAGGATCTGCAAAGGCCGCTTCTCCGGGCCTCAGACTCAAAAAGAGGAAGCCCAAGCCCTCCGCCCTCAGAGGCGATGGACGTAACTTAACGGAGGGTGTGAGGTCAGCGGCAGAACGTCTTGATCTGCTCATTGAAGACCTTCCTCGCAGTCTCAGCTGCTTCCTTTCGGCGGTTTCTGACTGTGAAGATGTTAAGGTTCATGTCTTGCCCTTGCAGGGTGCTTACAAGAAGATGCCCGCAGACACCCGTTCGGTCCTTGGCTTCTTGCCAACTTGTCGGAATGAGGAGTTCAGCATCGTCGGCTGCACCTTACGCAGCAGCATCCGACAGCATTCGTCGCTCAGTCGCCAAGTATTTTGACCAAATGAGTAACGTCTATGAGTTCTGCTGCTAAAGCTGATCCCGGTCGTCCGTGGCCCAATCTCTGGGCCTTCGGCTGAAAAGGTTGCAAGCTTGTGGCTCGACTTTCGTGACCTGTGGATCAGTCGCAACTTGAAGCCCTAATCAGCCCTGTTCTCGCGCCTGGAAGATGGAGAGATCGGTGATGCGATGTAAGTGAGCCACTTCCACATCTACTTTGGTCCTTGGCTCGCCGTCTGCTACATTCTCCGCAAGATGGGCTGCGGCTGCAACGGGAACCACACAAGTCGTTCCGGGCCAGGAGCGGAACGAATTGATTCGTTGAATTCAGACGCAGATGGTAGAGGGAATAGCCATCCATGTCTTTCCGGAGGGTTCCCGCCACCATGTAATCTTGTCGTCTTACAGGTGCCAATGTGAAGCCATAGCACTTTTGCCGCATTTCGTTGATGCGAAGAAGTGCGAACTCGAAGGCTTCGTGGGCGGACAAAAAGTTATCAGGAAGAGCACACCACTCCCCCTTCTCGCAATGCTCGGTGACAGCGACCTTATGTAGCCAATATGAACCACACAGGCACCGACACCCCGTCAAACCCCGTCCAGCTGCTGCCAAGCAGCGGGAACGAAGCTCAAGGCTCCAACGCCCGAGGCCGAGGTCTCTCTGGGCAGAGTGAGCAGAAGGCCAAGCATGCCGAGACTTTGGGCATGCCGGCTTGCGCGTTGCGACGATCCATGCCGAGTCCGGCGAGCCGCGCTTGCAGCGCACATTGGCGCTGCCATGAGGGGCACGAGGCCGAGGTCTGCTTTGAAACCTCACAAGATGTGTTCCTGAAAAGGTCTCTAAGATGACGCGGGTGAGGAGCCTTCTATGGCAGTGCAACGCTGGCTTGGGTTGGGTTTCTAGGTCCGCTAGGTTTGTGTTCACCAGCAACTGGAACTGTGCAGCTGTATGTCTGTATGTCACCCTGCTCCGAGCCAGAGATGATTGTGCCAATCAAAGCAGCAGCATGTGCATCATACATCCCGTGAATATGCTGTGTGCTTTTCGGCATTCAGGATCAAACAAGCCTTCCGCCGTCAAGCCAGGCAAGGGTGAAGAGGCGTCCGAGCGATGCACGGTGCTGAGAATGTGCAGCACCACACCGACGTAAAAAAAAACAACAAAAAAACATCCAGGACTTCCAAGTTTGCACCATTCTTCCGATGCGTGATGAACCTCAAGCCCAAAGATCGGAGAGATGGGAGACCGAGCAAATCGTGCTTGTTGTCGGCACCAACAGTTGTGTACGCCTCGGCACGGTGTCGAGTGCTTGCATCTCAGCTCATGGGAAACTCTGAATCTGTAATGCAGCTTGCGCAAGTTGATACACACATCCTCCACCATCACATGCATGCAAGCATGCGTCAACTGCACGAGTATGAATATATGTTGTGCACATGCAGCTGCATGTGTAAACATCTTGTTCTTGTGTGTGTGTGTACGGGTGACGGTGTGTGGTAGAAGCGTTCAGTCCGTATCTGTCTCTCCCCCCGTCTCTTGTGACAGAGCATCCAGAAAAAGGGGGCAGGCTGGGTCAGCATTATGAGCATCTCAGCTTGCAAAACTCCAGGCCAAGTCTAGCTTGATAACAGTGTAATCAGGAGTCAGGAGCGGCAATCATGGAGGCTCCACCACCTGTGAGTCTGTTTGATGCTTGAATCTTAAATGCTTCGCTGCGGCACAGAATGCCTCAACATGCAGGGGCCCGTCATGTTGCAGCGATTCTATGACATTCCTCATGTGGGCTTCAGGATCATTGCTTTCAGTGCACCTCAATGCTAAGGATTTGCCAGCTTAGGCCAGTGATCGGGAGGGCAATGTGCAAAATGTCACTGCAAATGATTCTTCACTGGGAGCCGTCGCTGCTGCTGTTGCAACTACTGGTGCTGCTGCCGCCGGAGGAAAATTTCTTCAATGTGCCCCTGCCTGGGCCAATTATGGCCAATTTGCACGTTCGACTTACGTAGCACTTACGCGGAACGCTCACGAAACTGCCGCGGAAATCACGGAACAACCCATACATTTTAGGGACAAGATGCATCAAGTGATGCGAATTCCGGGTCGCAGTAAGGTCGCAGTAATGCCACTCCCAACGACAAAAACTCACTCTGGAAGCTGCGGCGCTGTAACTAAATGCCTCGAGTCCTGGCAGCCGCAGACAAACATAACAGGCTGAAAGCCCCCCACAGGAGCGGGTAGCGCTTTCAAGTTCAAGTCCTCGCTGTCTCGTTTGGGCAGCCGGGCCGGACCAGGTCTGACATTCCCAGCACGCTTCCCGCAGTGGCGTGAATAGCAACTACCCCGCACTTGAGACTGTAATTCAACCGTGCTGACAAGAAGCATCGTTTAATTACAGTCTCAAGTGCGGGGTGTAGCAGTGTAGCCGTAGTGAAAGCTGCTATCCACGTGAAGCCGCAGCAACGGTTGCTTTATGAAGAAGCTTCTCATGGCCGTGACGGAATCGTCGCTGCTGCCAGTCCCAGCAACTCCCAAAAGTTGCCGAGACTGGCAGCAGCAACGATTCGGCAAGCGAGGGCATCAAGCGCTCTTGATCCACCGAACAGCTGTGGACAGGACGAGCCTCGGACTGCACAACACGCAAGTAAGGCAATGTAAGGGAGTCAGTGCCAGCACAGCATGGGACCCAGGAATGCACATGGATGCGGTCTTTTTGCTCTCTGCAGCACGCCGCTGCAAAGCTTCCAAGATGGGCCTTGGACCACAGAAGGCTCCGGGACAGCAGACATGGTAGGCATTGGAAAGCTGGTGCATAGGCATGGAGCAAGCCAAGGCAGACACGAGTAAAGTCGCTGCTCGGATCAGCGGACGACCCGCATCTGCAGGGGCGATGGGGGACTGAACGATTCACGATTTAGGTTGATGACGGCTTCCGGCGGTGAGAAATCACGACTAAGCGACATGTTTTGCATGTTGGTCTACGTTCTTGTGCCAATAACATCTCCACTGTTTCGCGGTGCACTGACATTTCCCGCAAAAACCAAAGGCACCAAGGCTTACGGCAATGGACTGCAGCACCGATCACGCAAGATTCTGACAAATCCACTAGCAAGGTTGCAGCAGCGGTATGCAATATGAACTTGGGTTGATCCTGTCTGGCTCTGTCGTCGTGGAAGCACTTTCTTCAGCTGCGGGAAGTGCCTCGCTGCTGAGGCCTGAGAAAATCTGACCCTGGCCCTGGGTTCTTCCGCACCGCTACCACCACCGCGTTCGGCGAAGCCCCTCTGGTGGTCCGACCATTGCTTTTCCTCTTGAAGTTCAGCATTTTACATGAGAGCAGCGACCGGCCTTCGCAGGCAGGATCCGACAGCTTCCGGAGCCACACCGCGAGGTCAGCCCGACGCTTGTCCTGCAAAGCGAAACCGGCACCTGGACTGTAGCACTCCTTGATCTCAAGATGAATAGCATTGGTACCGCTACCCCTGTATACTCCTGCCGTCCACATTGGAGTCTATAGGCCTTCCCTTTCCCCTACGGGACCTGTAAACCGATCTTGGAGCACTAAGCCACTAAGCCTTGGACAGTCTATGGGAGGCCATCGCTGCTCTCGCACTCTCTCTCCTGAACCACGTCGATGGCGGAGCGGCCGGAACCTTGGGTTCAGCTTTCCACAGTATGCTGCCGATCTCGCGTAGGGTGCAAGTTCGGTATGGTAGATCCTCAGGGCCTTGCAGGTTTATGCCTGCAGCCCTCTACTCTTGCTGCCCACTGGTCCAACGGACGTTGTGTGCGGGTCACGCAATGTCACGCATGGTTGTCCTCCGACGGATCACTTCAGCCGATCGTAGTCACGGTGACACCCCCTGTATGAGCCGGGGCCACGACCGTCTCGCAGCTCCGCATCGGCTCCGTGGCCTTAGAGCTTTCAGGCGCAAACTGAACGTCTCTCCTTTCTTCGTCTTGTCCAGGACTTTGCGAATCCGAGTGTCCAGACGCATCAGAGCCGTCACGGCAGTTTGGACGGCCTGGACTTGCGCCTCCTGTCGCTTGCAGAAGAGTGGCCCCTGCACTGATGACGGAGTTCTGCACTGTGCCCTGCAACGTGTGCCTCCTGCTCCTTCCTTCGGTAGCCATGAGAGATGTCATTCTCATAGCAATACTCATCGCCAATGCCTGCGCGGGTCAAGACTACATCTCGGTCAGAGATCAGGCGGACGGCTGGAGCCCCAGTGCTTGTCAGCTGCATAGACAGCATGAATTTTCAGCGCAGGAGCTAGGCTGTCGGCTGGAATCACACCGGCTTGTGCAGGACACTGCATGAAGCATCTTCGATCTCGTGCTGGAAGCCCACATGCAAAATTTACTAAGCTTGGGATCGGGTGGCCTGACGGATCACAGCTTGTGGACACGGCGGCACCCTCGGTACCTAGGAGGTATCTCGTAGCCCAGGGAAAGCCGCAGTTTCTGAGGGATGCGCGTGCTCTGGGCAGCGTGGAAAGAGCTGCGTGCAAAGCCTTAGGACAGCCGAAGCTTCGAGCAGTACCCGAACATCACACTTGTCACTGGCGGAAACATGGCGTGCTCGGTCTTCTAGGTGAAACTGCATACTGCAATAGCAGTTTCGCCAGGGAGCACTGCGACCTTCACGGTCCACCACATTCGAGCTCGCCTCGATAAATCGAAACGGCAATGGAAGAAAGAGCAAGCTCATGTCCTTTCCGCCCACTGAGAAAGCAGCACGGCCCTCTAACAAGGCGTGGACTACCTGCGATCGAGCTCGCTTGGAGGCTTGCCTCTCAGCTCTTCATAATCTCCTGCCTCAGGCCTCGGAACGAGGGCGGCATAGTGCAAGGCCTGGCCATTTCTGGCCGAGGCTCGCGACTCGGCGCTTGAATCGTGCTTGGGCCGGGCTGTGTAGCCGTAGTGAGTGCTGCTATCCGCTGCCTTTCACAGGGGAGCTTCCATCAAGGAATGCGCACTGATGCTTTTAAGGCGAGGGACGGCTCGATGGCAAAGCAGCCAGAGGATGGCAGAATGCCTTCGTGAAGATCTCTCGTTGCAAAAAAGACTTGCTAGATTCTAGATGTCAGTCACTGGGCATGACACTGTCCACTGGCCGCTGCCACCATAAGCCTCTGTAAGACTCGCAGGCTGTACTCGCGACATCCCATCTTGTCAGATGAGTCAAGGCACCCCGTCCGCCCGTTTTGGTCGGCCGCATCTATGCAGGCTCCTCGGACTGCGCGATGAAGAAAAGCTCTTGACGACCGGAGGTCTCGGGCCGATACCGGCTTTCAGCAACACCTACAAAACAGGTGTTAAGGAGGCAAGACACTGACACTTGCAACTTGGAGAAGGCCTCCATCACCTCGAGGCGGCCACGTTTTGCGGCCAGATGCAACGGGTATGCTCCCACCTGCGAACGACAGCCAAGGGCAAGGTTCGGAACGGAAGAACAGCCGACACTGGACCTGTGTAAAACCGACGCCGTGGGCGCCACTGTCGGCGGGAACGTTTGGATCGGCACCTTGGTGGTAAGCAAGTTCATAGTTGATCACAGCTCTGTTGCGCTGAGTGAACTGTATGTTCCATAATGAAAAGATCTGATCAGCAGCAATCGCTTACTCGACCGATGCTTCTCCTTCTCGTCAGGGCACGGAGATGCAGCAAAAGCTCCAGAACCACCTGATCGGGGCTCCACAATGACTGGCAGTTAGCCAAGTCTGGCCGTAATTTCTCTCGGGGCAGCTGAAAGCTCCCGAGACACGGCTAGTAATTAGAAGAAATGCTTGAAACTTCCGGTCGGGTGATGCGAATCCACCTGATGCCCGTGGTCTGCTGCACATCGAAGCCTCGGTAGCTTCAGAAATTAAAGTGCTCAACGAAGTGCTTCTCTGCATTTGAATGTGTCACGGCTTTAATTCGAGTCTGGATCTTCATGGTAGGTTTGAGACGCATCCGGAAGGCTTGGCATTCTCCTCCTCGGTAGGTCGATAATGACCGACAATGTCACGGACGAACCCCTCTGATCGCTCTTGAGAGCAGAGCTGTGCCAAGTACCTGCGCAAGCGGAACCTCGCAAAGACTCCAACTGACCCAGACAAACCGATCACACTTGCGAGGACCGAACAGGAGCTTCATCGGGAGTTCTGGGCCAGGGCCAGTGCCTTGGCGCAGTCGCAGTTGGACATGCCGGGTGCTTGGCACGGGGAGGGCATGGCTGAGTAATTCCTCAGCCTTGCGGAGCGCCCCGCTTTCTGGCTCCTCCAAAACGGCTTGGCTTCGGACCGTGTTCACACTTCCATGGACAACGCGGTGCCTGGACGTCGCAGTCGACACCCGCCCAGCCATCGTTCTGCCTCTCCTCCGAGAGAGCTTATGCTTACAGCTGAACTGCCTGCATGTCGAAGATACGCTTTTGAGTGTCCATTCTTGCGCCATCAAACCATAACATGTTAGTAACCATGCTCGTTGGTAAACCCCGCCTTTCCCTGATTTTCCTTGCCCCTGCATCTATTTCCAAAGCGAGAGCACACTCAATCACAAGGCGCCTTCTCGAACAGCTGATGCCACAGCCAGGGTTCTGCTGGCTTCACCTGAGGCGCACAAGTCAATCTGACTGACATCCCTCTTCTCAGGTGCGTCGACGGTCGATACATGTCTCTCCCGGCCCGTCTCCTTGCGGAAATTCAGCGGGGGAAGCATTCAAAATAGTGCCTCTACAGCTGGGAAACTGTCAACAAGGCTTCCTGGGAAGATGATTTGCAGCTAGGAGGGACTTCAAAAACATCCGTTGCAATTTCAATATGAACAAGTCCTGGAAGATGATCCTCAGGCTCAACTTCGCGTGCACATGCGGAAGAGCTGGCAAGGTGGGTGAGGCTGTGGGGTCGGTGCTGCAAAACTCAACCAGCACCCTGCGATCTCTCAAACAACAAAGACAACTTCCACCCCCAAAATTCCCTTATAGATCGCAACATACCTTGGGCAGCTCCTACTTACAATCAACGATTTACACTTCGCTGGTGCACTCCGGACCCTATGTAGCTGCAGGAATGATGAGCTCCCGGCGGCAGCCGATACATCGCGGCACAGCGATGTGGCCTGCGACAAAAATCATACCATAGAATAGAACCTCCTCAGACAGGAGCACAAGCAACGGAAAGACTTGCAAACCACGAGACGGAAAAAAAAAAAAAAAACAGAACCAACCGAACCACCACGACCCAAAATTCACTACCACCATGCGACGAGAACAATGACGAATGACATGAAACCTTGACAACTACAGCCTAGTGGCAGGCATCATGAAGTTCATGGGTCATGTACGATTGGGGTGGGCACAGCACGACTTTAATCATCAGCATCGCCATCGCTATCTTTTGCGTTCTCGTCACCAAACCATCACAATCGTCCCTAGCAACATCGGCATATGTTCAACATTCTTGCATCTTGGCCAACAACTATATCCTCACCGTCACCCTCCAAGGTGCTAACGGGCTTCATCCATGCTCCTACGGCATCATCTTGAACGAACGGCACCACAAGTATCGCTACGAGGAGCGCGGGTATGTGTTAGAACGCGGACAACGGCAGCGACGACCTTACTGCTCTCACTTCCACCCCTCCAGTGCTGCGTCTGCCTTCATGGCTTCTCGAATACTCCAAAATTTGTGTTTTCTGCCCCTCTTGGCTAACAGCCCCAAGTGTGACAGCAAGCCTCCAGGAGAGATTCCGCTTCGAGGCATCGCAGGACCTCCCAGTACAGACAGGGCCAAACCCCTGAAGCGTGCTGAACATAGTGGCAATTGACTGTAACTGTCCTACTGCTGACATGGTGAATTAATGTCAGAAGCATTGAAGTCACAGTCACGCTCAGCCGCAATCGCAACATGCAATGGCACTGCGAGGAACAGCACGACAAATGGAAAGGATGATGAACAGGAACTGTGGCAGTAGCAGAAGTATGCTTACAGTCAGCAATAGCAGCAGCAGCAGCAGCAGCAGCAGCAGCAGCAGCTGTACTGCCACTCCCGACGACGACGATGACCACGCTGTAAGGATCCAGAAAACCAGAAAGACAAAGTAGAGATAGGTCTTGACGCACGTCCTGCCAAATCATGCATGAGTACCTGTGTTGTACATAACTCGGGGAGGGCGCTGAGTGCAGAAGGCCTTGGTCAGCTCAGCTTCCGAGAGCTGCAACAGCCAGGCCGTCATCCCCGCGCTTGAAGTGCGAAGGGTGCAGGGCGCTTGGGCGCTTGGGTGGAAGATTTTGGGGCTGCGCTCTTAGGTTTAGGTTGCAAGCCTGGAAGCTCAGGGCACGGGTTACGATTGCAGGGTAATGTTAAGGAATGAGTTTGGTAAGGAGATGTTGCGAGTGCGCGCAAGCGCAGTGTTGGGCGCGAATAGGCTGTCAGCTGCAGCTGCCTTCCAGCTGCATGCTCAGCTCAAATAATCTCCACTCCCGGGCGTCAGGAATCAGAAGCACATGACCTGAGCCTACGACGAAGGGAGTTAAGAACCCCAAACCGTACATTCTGAAACGAAAACCCGCAACCCTGAACCCTAACAGCCGGAACGCTCTTGCTTTTCTGTCTTTTTTCAGTAGCCCTGTCTACACTTTGCTCCCGAACAACTTAAAGCCCTACACACTTTCTCCCAAGACCCCAAGTTCAGCTGGGGAAGGTCTGGAGGGATAGGAGTGGTCCCTTCAAAATCGCCAGCGGCCGCCGGATATCGGTTCGGCTCCAGAGTCTTCAAAAGCGTTGCTTTAAGTCTTCAGGCGGTTTTGATTTGGGGTTCAACTTGTGGGCTTCGGGTTGCAGGGTTCAGGTTGGGGGTTTTCTGGCTTGCGGGATAGCGATGTTGGAATGGAAATTCGCAAGGGTAGCTCGGCGACAGGCACAATAGGCACTGTGGAGGCATCAAGACTCCCATCCTGGAAGCAGAACGAATACGCAGAATCACAAGACTATATTACTGCCACACTCGCCATCATGATTATCATCATCATCATCACCATCACGGTCACTGTCACCAACACCACCACCACTGCCATCGTCATCATCATCATCATCATCATCATCGACAACATGAACCGTCGTCATCCGCATCATGGTCATCAGCCTCGTCGTCATCGCTGACATCAACACTACCAGCACAAACCGTCAAGAACGACTCGCCCGAAGTACCTGCCACACCCACTATTCTGCACAAGCGTTGGTCGAATTTGTTGGCCTTGAACCTCAAGGTTTGAGACGGTTGCCACAGCACCAGCTCTAAAAAAACATGTCATTGAAGCACATACACGAGTTTTGACGTCACAGGCACTCAACTGAAACTGTTCCCCCCCTGTGTTCAGGAGTGCTACCCTACCCCAGGCACGTCACGCGCCGGCCAGAGCTGCGGCTGCACACATGTCCTGTGCTTTCCGCTTCTTTGCACTGGCACGGCTGATGCCCTCAAACAAGCTGCCATCTGTGTTGACCAATCGAACCTCTTCCTCCCTTCTGTTTGTTGCTTTTGCAACATGCAATCGCGCCTTGTTGGCGTTTTCTAGGCTCAATGCTGGAGCAACGGCGTTTCCAGCCATGTTGGTGCAAACCAGCTTGGTGCCAACCTCCGCCATGGTCACCACAAGGACTCGAGGATTCTTTCCTTCATCAATCAGCTCGGAGATGATCGCTTTGTCATCTGCCGTCAGGCTTCCAAAGCCTGCAGGGTTGGGGCGGGGGTGTTGTTTAAATCGATGCTTGAACGAGACGCTCTGAGTCACGTGTGAACAGTTTTACAGCAAGGAGCTTAAACTAGGTTAAGTGAAACCAAACACGAGATTCCATGTGATAAACCTACGTGTTTAAAGTTTAAAGGTGATAGTTCAAGATCCGCAGCACCCGTCCCGTAAAGATGTGAAAGTTCAAAGACTAACTCTATTGGGCTCTTATGGGCTCACGAGGGGTCAAAAGAAGGCTTTGTGTTGTGAAAACACGCAGCAACGACACGACCATGTAAGGAGGTGCCCTCGAGTTCTATCCTGCACGTAGCGAAACGGCCTTTGGTGCAACGAATGGGTCACATGAGACATGAGACATGTGCATCGCAGCAAGCCAGTGATTTCTACATGAATTTTGGGCAACAAGGTTCTCGTGGGCTTGGAAGCTTCTGGGGTTTGAGTTGATTTAGAGCCGGTCGGAAAGTTAACCGGCTCTTTTCTTATTTCTCGCAGGGGCGGGGGCTGACAGGGCTTAATATTGCCGGGATCTCCCTTCCCCAGAATTCTTTCTCTAGACAGAAAAATCACAACGTGCCTTAGGCTTTAGGGTATTATTGCTGATTTACTGGTTGAACAACTGCGACAAGACTTTGCAGAGCCTGCTGGGTGTCTAGCGTGTGAAGCTCTGAAGTTTTCGGCTTCGGCTTTACGTTGCAACGACTGATGCAGGAAATGTTTAAACGCATGGTCAAGCGCTGGCTTGAACATGTTAACACCACAAGTGGAGCCCCTGTACCTCGAGCTCGGAGAGAGATCTGATCAACACACGTTTAAGCACTGGTTCAAGATTTCTGGTTACATTTGCAGCCTGGAGCACCCGTACCTCGACCTTTGAGCCACCTAAGCCTGGCATGTGAGCGTAAGACGCAGCAAATGTTCAAATTTTGACATGTTTGAACATCTGTTTACAAACTTTTCTAAGATCTAGGGTTTAGGACTTAGTGTTGAAGCTTCAATCTTGTACTTGCACGTGCTACACATGCAGCTTGGATTCTATACCCGGCAGCTACGAGCCGGCGGCCCAAGTTTTCCGATCCTAAGCTCGAAAATCTACACCGTACACTGAAATTTGAAAACACACACTGAATCTCATGTTTCTGCACCGTCTCCAGTTTAAACATGCTTTTAAACTTTTGGTTTAGGCATGTCCGGGATCTCCCTAAGATTCCATGCTTCGGGCTTCATGCGTGGCACTCCAGCAACTGGCGTGAGTGTGTAACCATGTTTTAAACCTTTGGGTGCAACGAATCTGCTACAAAAAATGTAACAGCCATGCACAGACGGGCCACACATGTTTAGACTTGTGTATGTTTTGACCGCTTGTGCTTTTGAAAGGACTGAAAGCCTGGGATCTGCTCTGGCTCGGGGACATGCTTCTTGAACCAGGCCCCAGATGAAGCGTAGCGGCTCTTGATGAAATCCAGAAAGCATGCGGGATGGCACCACTTTGGGCCAATGCCCTCTGCTGGGCTTCCTACGAGCTGACCGACTCGAAGCGCATCTTTCAGGATGGCACCTTTGCAATGCTTGCAACTGCAGCGGCTTGTCGTGGAGAGGCCAACCTGAATACGAAAACCTTCTGCGTAGGCTCGGTGAGCCAAGGCATTCGACATCGCAGAGGAGATCTCTGCTTTGACGCCGTGTGAGAAAGTCGACGTAAGCCTTGTTGATCCCAAAAACCGGATGGGACTGTATCAATTCGTACAAGAAGAACTGGTCACGCACCGGTCACCGGTATCAGCACCTCGCCAAAGGGTGGCCTCTCCTCTAATCCACGCCGGCGCCCAATGCGCCACGTGGGCCTGAAAACGATGATGCTGGCAGCTTGAGCCAGAGCGAGCGCCAGGGTGATTTAGATGTATAGCTACTTTCGTGCCCGCTGCTTTGGGCCCGAGAGTGCGTACTTTTCCGTCTTTGCATACGCATGGGCTGCGCACTAATCCCGAACAGTCCCCCGCATGTCTAGATTCAACAGGGATGTTCGAGATCGGAGCCTTTGGCCTCTGATTAAAAGATTCGCACTTGCCCCCCCCCCCCCCCGCCCCCCTGTGGTTCCGAGCTTGCAAGCTCAGGCTCAGGGGCTTAGCGCAACAGGGCTACCAGCCACTCTGCCATCATGAGAGCCCGGGCTCACAAGCCGGGCATCCCTTAGCCAGCATGAAGATCTGTGTTGCTGTAGCCGGGACGACATAGGCTCGGGCGGCAGGGCCGTCAGGTTTCGAAGGGAACCAGGTGATGCTACGACATCGTGGGAGATCTCCTTCAACAGAATCAAACGATGACCTTTGCTGTTTGCACCAACGTCGCCAGCCTCCGACGGTGGGTAGTAGAGCCGCGGTATCTGAGACAGGCATGCTCAAACCAGCGACTGGGCATTTGACTAGCCGATGAGAGATCTGTGCCTTCACCATCGCTCCGTAGATCACTTGGCCAATCACCAAGAGAAGGAAGCCAGCCACCTCGTATCAAGGTCGTACCATAGTTCTGCTTTCTATTCGACACCCCGAGAAGTGATCCAAGGCCTCCAGCCAGCTGTAAGGCCTTAGCCAGAGAGGAAAAGGGGGATCTGGTGGTAGGGACTCAAAGCACTCGCACATCCCGTCATCGCTGGCCGAGTCTGAGCGCCATCACGTCCAGACCTCGCCAAGTGCCGACGTTGGATCCGCAAGGTAGTGGATGCTCCTCGAAACGTACTGATCAAGGGAGGGGAGGAAAGGAGTCTGTTTAGGCTACTTCCGTGTCAAGCCAACTGCAGCACCGTCACAGCCCGAAGGCCCAAACGATCAATGTTCGGAGTGCCTGAGAAGCGACAGGTACAGTATCGCCTCCACGGCTGCCTGTCCCACGGAGCCCTTCGCCTCTATCATCACTCTGTGCACCGCAGAGAGTGCTCCAGTGACTGCAATTCCGGAGATGTTGTACGTGGCCTCCACATGCCCACATGGATGGGATGAAACAGGTGGCCCAGACATTGTGCTAAGCCCCCCACGCAGGAGAAAATGTACAAGCCCATCAAGGCACTCAGCATAGGGTTGCTCCTCGGCTGAACATTTCAGAAACCGCAGCGCGTGGAGTGGACGGTGGTGCCACCGTCCACAACGGACCCCCAATCAGCACATCCTCAGCAGCTCGTACGCGTTGACCTCATCTTCTGCATGTCCATGGTCTTGCCTGCAGCGCTGCTCGAGGCCATGAAGCAACTGAATCGAACCGTAGAAACTAAGGCGAAGACCCAGGAAGCATGTACAGGGTCGGGAACACAAACGCAAGCCTCGAAAATGCCAACCCACATAGTGGCTTAGAAGAACTGTACATAATTTCGAATGCTACTAGCAGCTACCACATGGCTTGGACACGATCTGACAGGTGCCGAGATGCATGGCCAGTGCGCCCCAGACGCCTTCGAAGCCTACAACTTGTAGACCCGGTAGATCGACGTCCTCTCCGATGCCCACACTCGGAAGCATGAAGCATGCAAAAGCAGGCTTTCCATTGAGGTCCCGCAGAAGCCACTCTTCTGCCACAGCCTGTGCTGCTTGGACCACCTGGCCCGCCAGTGCCAGGCCTGAGTCTCTGTGACCCGAAACGAGCAGCGAGCAAGAGTCCAAAATTAGTTAACTAGCTGCGAGGGGTTCGACGAGTACCCGACGGATGGGACTTCACATCATGTGACGCTGATATGTGCCAAGCTCGGCACAGATTCCGAGCAGCAGCAGTTGCACATTGCCGGTGTCCTTCCCCTTGGCCTCCGCCTAGAGTCTACAGAGTCTATGGAAGGCTTAGGTCGATCAAGTGAGGCAGGTAAAGCGAAGGCCGGCCATGCAACGACCTGAAGGCTGAGCAAGAAAAGCATACATCACGTGACGGAAGCGCAGAAAAGCCAACCACCTCCTCCGCGCACATCAATTTAGAGCGTTCTTCGAGTGAAAGGTCTACGCGCAAGGTACGACCAATGTGGATCAGGTTTAAATAGGCCGAACCCGCCGGACAACATCCATCATGGTTTGTGGAAGAAAAAATGTAGAAGCCTGAACGAACCTTTGCCGCGGAACTCACCTTACGGAAGGTCTTCTGCACCCAAGCTCCCCGCCTCCATGTCGTCACCCCACACACTGGCCAGTCCTTCGTGTCACAGCTGGCCTAATGGGACATCCATTGAGACTTCCGAGCCTGAGGATGCAGCCCACTAGAAGGATGCCAGCCACACAGAAGACCAAGCCGATGTACTGGAAACAGTAAAGTCGCCGATGAAGGCACGTCACAGCAAAAATGGCAGCCTCCCCAAGGCAAGCTGCATCAACGAGTCATTTGGACCCCTAGAACGCTCTCGGGAAATCTTTCCAAGGCTCCAACAAAAACGATTTCGGCACCTCTGAGGAGCTGCCTTAGTTGCGAATCGGAGTCGGAGGCTACAGAGTTCGGTGCTTGGGCAAAATACAGGCAAAGAGGAGGAGTCGCTGCCGACAGGCCGCCACACGCTGGCCGGGATGTACAGAAATCCCATGCCTCAAACAACATTCCCAACGCCACGCAGCTCCAAAACAACAGAAACATGATATAAACATCGGAGGCGAGATTCAGCAAAGCCCGGTCGCCAAGATGTCAAAAAATGCAGGGTACATCACTTTGATCACCTTCGATGCTTGTGGTTGCAAGCAGGAGTTCTGCTTGAATGAGGGACATCGACTTCGTTGCCGGACCTTCTCTCGCCAGCGATCTGTAACCTCACGGCTATGGCTTTGCTGCGCATTCCCGGTGCCACTCCGTAAAGCCCGTGCCTGCCCACCGAGGAGGGGTTCGGGCGAGCTTTTCCTCCACATGCCTACAATGCAGGGACTCTCAACAGAGAAGTCGCTTGTGCCGCCATGTGCTGCCTTTCTCCGATGAGGCGGCGACCGGTGTCAAAAGGCAAAGCGAGCGTCATTGAAACGAACCTTAGAGAGCCCGCTCCGATTCAGACTGAACCACTGACCACTGAATTCTCCTGTTGCGGATGACTGGCATGATGAAGGTCATGAGCCACGGCTTCTCGAAACGCTCTTGGCAGCCATCAGCAGTTCCAGACATGGTGAAGGCCACCCTCACAGCACACAAAAGCGCAAGCCGGATGAGTTCGGTACGACGCTGGTCTACATACTCAATACCCGAAGCCAGCTTCTGTCAAGGATCTTCATGGTAATCGTGTTCAGCGATCCACATACCAGAAGCGCTTGCACATAAACAACGGTCCACCAATGGCTAGCCATGGCGGCGAGTGAACCTAGGTGGAAAGTTTTTACGCTGGCATGTTGCAATGAAATCGGCAACACTGTTTCACACACGCTTAGCCAGCATGGCCACACAAGATCCGCAAAGATGAGTGCAACTGTTGGCATGCCGCCGAAAATCATCTACCTTATTCCAAACCTAGTGCTGCAGGGGTGATGAGAGTGACGGCAGTTCGCACTGTGGACCATGTCGCTGCAGCGATCGCTTGCGTCGCTTGAGCAAAATGGTCGCGACACGGGCTCGAAGATGCTCCACGTTATCACACTCACTCCAACTTGTGCATGACAATACGGCACCCTATATTGGATTTTCGATGCCATACAGCAATAGCCGACACTGTATTCGCTACGCACATCGGCATCTGTGGGAACTGCGCATCGGCAGAACAGGATCCTGCTGACACGCTGTGGAAACCAACACTAGAACAGCTCATCCAATGAATCTACTGTCAGGGTAGGCTGGGAAATCAAGGATCAAAGGGGGTCAGGTCCTCTTCGTCTCGCAGATCGATAGAGTTGCATGGAATTGCCAGATGCAGGTTGCTATCGTTTGCTGGAGTTCACG
>CAJNDV010035408.1:0-26188 GCA_905221635.1 Symbiodinium sp. CCMP2456
TTACTTTGTAAATCTTTGTGTGGTTAGAGCCCAATACGCTAATTCGGTTGTTTGAATTCGTTTCCACACTTATGTGTGAACTCTGTCGCGCACCGCGAACGTTTGGCGCAAGTGAAAAAGACTTGCAGCTGTCCGCTGTGTTCAAGGGACTTGTTTCCAAGGGAAAAGGTCTAGGAGGGACCTTAAGTTTTTCACGATCGGCGACTTGAACTATGGATTTGAAGCTTTTCATGCTTCCGATGGCCCAAGGTCAAGCCTCATCATTTTTTTGATGAATTATCCTTGCCTAATTGTTTCACTAAGTTTTGCTATGCGTTCAAGGTAAGAATGTTTGTTCATGACAACTCCGATCAAATGGTTGTTGCGACAGGTTATAATGTTCAGCAGAAGTGCTTAAAATGACGAACTGCCAAAAAAATGTATGGACGATTGCTTGGATATTGTTCAAGCACAATTTGTTTTAAGAGTCGCCATCGCGCCAAGAACATCCCTGAGACACTGGTCGATGACTTCGGTTGGAGCCGCTTCCCGCTGCATACGGGCCAAATCTCCTTTGTGTCTCGACCTGAAGTCAAAATGATTAACTTCCACATTTCAAGAATTGCCGTTCTCCGATCATCCTCCATATCTGCCCAAGAACGGAAGTGGACAACTGAGACCTTCCAAAGTTCACTCGAAGCTCTTATCTGCTGCACTGTCTCTCTTTACCTGAGGCTCGTCTGAGTGTTCTGAAAGAACGATCCGACAATCGGTGTCAACCAAGGCGCTCTAGACCCAAAAACCTGTGCAAGCGAACCTTGCTTCCACGGAGTTGGCATATCCACTGGTGTGGCATGCAAAGCAGACAAAGTATGATGTACAGATGGCTGGTAAGGTGCCCTAGACTCCCGAATTCGAGCTTTAAACCAATTCTCCATGCCAATCCCGCAAGAAGAAAAGAGCCTCCTTGTTCACATGTTGATTGCATTGTGCATTCCGGAAGAGTTTGGAAACGTCCATTGAATTTTCATTCTTCAAGATGGGACATATTGCACGACGAGACACAAAACTGATTTGTAGTCGCGTGTTTTGTATTCCATGTAAGATATTCGCATGTAAGATTGGCAAAAAAGTCGAACCCACGTTGCGCCGAGGATGAGTCCATGTCGTTAGTTTTTAGATGCTGTAATCTGGTCGAAGGTGGCGGCCGTATGGATTTGCAGATTCAGCTTAGAAAAGCTTCGCGTTCGCAAAAGGTTGATCACCAAAAAGTGGGCGGAAGTGCGCGGAAGTGTGCGGACGTGTGCGGGTATGTGCGGGAGAAGTGCGCGGAAGTGCGCGGAAGTGCACGGAAGTGCGCGGCCCACGAGGCTTCCGCACGTGCAAGCGGGCTCAAGCGAAATTCCAAGCGTGTCACATGCAACTGCAAGGGCTGCTAAGTTGTCCAAAAAGACTCGGACGAAGAACAGTGTTGAAAAAGACAAAAACCGGAAACCATGCATGAAGACTTTTGGGAAAACATGTGTAGCACATGAAAGTAGACGCAGGTGAAGCAAGAAAGATAAATACAAAAGCAGGTGAAATACTCACTGTCATGAAAGGTGTGAATGTACAAGGTTCAGTGTATGATAACTGATGTGAAAAGAAACAATTACAAATAACATTGCAGAATATCACGGATGGCAAAAATGAGCGTTTGCTATATGAACCTATTGTAGATGCTAATTTGGTTTTCGTTTTGTGCCACTTGTCATTCAAGTCGTGGGGCAAGTGTAAGGAGGAGTATCACTATACACGAATACAACTTACCAGTTGGTTGTGGTGGGCAGTCACCGTTGATTTTAGGCACGTTGGGTTTTACGCAAATCCAACGATACTTCAAAAGAAAAGTGGAAGGTTACAACGCACAAGACAAGACAGCAATAGTGTAATTTGCCGTTCAACTTTGAAGTTAAGCACGGCAAGATATGGCACAGTTTTTTTGGTGTCGGCGCTTGGATGATTCAATTGCGCATCATATAGATACTTCAACTAATTTTTGTGTTTATTGTAAATGTAGCGCCCGTTAAAGCGGTTCAAAGGAAAGATGGTTTAGGATATGTAGGGACATGAGTACATGTGAGAATGGCAAGGTTTGTAGAATTGTTGATGTAGCATACACCAGACAATATATAGGGAGGAAAGGTCAATGATGCAATTTGATGAATTCCGTGTTGACAACTGTAGAATTGGACTGATGAAAATTACCCGTGTCATGATGATATGGCCTTTAAACGGGAAGGGCGCTATATCCAGCAGTTAGATTGTGTCAGCAGAATGAAAGTAGGACGGACATGAAAAGAATAGTACAACGACGACCAAGAAGAAATTTTGGAGAAGAAAAAGCGATGCAGACAAGACAACTTGGAAAGGTTGAAAGAGGAACATAGAGAGTATTACGAGGAACATAAAGAGTAACGAAGCGATTACGGAAAGAAGTACTACGAAGAAAAACAAGGACAAATTGTTAGATAACTTGAGGGCACACACAGAAAACAAAAGGAGGCAATGAAAACAATGTGGAAGACATATCACGAAGGCAACAGAAAACGCAATACAGGAAAAACGACCTGAAAACCGAGTGCGAATGCGGTGGGCCATACACAAGAGACAGTCGGGCTCAACATTTCAGAACACCAAAACACAAGAATTATGTCAAGCAGTTAGAAGATTAACAATACTGTTTTGTCTACTATAAGAATTTCAAGATATTATAAGCAGTATCTATTATGACCGCTCGGGGTTTGGGAGTAGGGCAATTACTTTGGAAGATGCCCGAGAGAAGGATAGAAGTATTACGAAAGAGGATGTTGAGGCAGCCGTTAGATGAGATGACATTCCTGACCAAAAGTTTAAAGTTGGTGCGAGAATGGTAGATGTTTTCTCCAAGTAGGTGGTTGTTATACCTATGACAGGCAGGCACACAAAACACAAATATGCGCGCATTTAGCATGAAAAATGGAGCTGCATGCTACAAGACACCCATCAAAGATGTCCGATCTCAGCTTCGCCTTTGGTTAAAGATAGTCTTGGCGAGTGAATCTGAGAAGCCTCAGGAGCACACACCATGGATGTACACAGGGTACGTACAAGCTCTCGCATGCGTTGCAGGGCAGTGGCTTCTGCCTGACATTCGAATGTCGGGTGACCAGGAAGTGTGAAATATCGTGGGTCTGCAATGGGTGGGTTTGCAACGGCATGCTCGAGGACGTTCATCACAACCATTTCTGGTCCACATCTGCTGCGACAACTGCAAGGTGCACATGATCCCGCCGGGACGTAGATTGCAAAACCCGAGGTTCACCTCCGAAAGCCATGAGACGGGAAAACCCACACACAAATTATGTACAAGGGGTTTAGTGAGTTTAGTGCCTCCCCACGCAAAAATGTATTTGTTGTGACGCCACGTGCCATGAGACTGCCCGCAGTTTTCTTCTACAGTAGACATGGAATCTCAGCCATTCGGCGGCGCTTTTCTTGATTTTCAGGGATACTTATGCTTTTTAAAGCAGAAAGCTGCCATGCCAATTGCAGCCACATGGCAGAACTGCACGCACTTGGAACAGCTTCTGCAGAAAGAGATCAGTATGATTACTATTGTCATTGTTTTTCATAGTGTTCCTGCATGCATTTCTGAAACGACCGCTGCTTTTGCCAGAACCGTTCGGAAGATCCTTTTGAAACCGGGCCGCCGCAGGTTTTTTCTTTCACCAACGAAGCTCATCTTTTAGCGCCAGGGTTTCCCACCCTTGGGATTTTTCGGCCGCTCTGTCGCAGATGATGTTCGCAGCATCAAGCCTTCACATCTTGGTGGTGATGTGGGCCAGCTGCCAGTGTTTCAAGATGGTTGACCTTCCGAACGGGGTAGACCAAGAAGACCCTGTCGAACCAGCAGAAGTCGTCAGTGCCCAGGGCGACGGACTGGGCGGGCTCACTCAGAACTTGAACTTCCTGCTAACGAAAGTCGCTCAGCTTGAAACTCTTGCTGAGATGCAGCAGGCAGAGATTGCATCCTTGAAGACCAGCGACAAGATGCACCTCATGGAGATCGAATCTTTGAAGAAGGTGACGGGTTTGAGGGAGACTGATCCGAAGCACTTTGGGATTCTGCTGGAAGAGGCGGAGTCTCTGCAAAAAAACGCCGAGACCCACCTGCATGAGACGACGGAGATCATGAAGAAAGTATGGAGCAAGCACGAGCGACAGCGCCGGTCGGGACTCCGGGCCGTTTTTCATTCATTTCAGCTTAGGCCTGGCCGCCGATGGTCTTTCCCATTCCTTTGTATCGTAGGGAGTGCAGAACGAAGAAAAGCAAATTTGATGCCCATCGCACACCTGAAACCCGAGAGCTTCTGAGAGAGCCCAGGAGAGTTCCATCAGCGCCCCGGTGTTGAAGATTCAGCGGCCGGTCGGCAAGCAACCGGTTTTTTTGGGGGCACCGCGAGGTAGATAACAACAGCATGATTTCACCAAGCTGGGGCAAGAAGCCTTCTATCTGACCCTCATCGAGTTCCCTGACAAGCCCTTGCCTTACCTAAACCCTAAACCCTAAACTCCAAACCCCAAACCCTAAAACCTAAACTCTAGACTCTAAACTCTAACCTCTAAACCCTAAACCCTAAAACTTAAACCCTAAACCCTGCACTCTAAACTCTAAACCGTGAAAGCCGAAGAAGAAATTGAGCCATCCGCAACCCTAAACCCTGAACGCCCGAAGCCCTCAACCCCTAAACCCCCAACCTTAAGTTGGGTTTAGGGTTTAGGGTTTAGGGTTTAGGGTTTAGGATTTATGGTTTAGGGTCCCAACCTTAAGTTCTCAACCCTAAACCCTCAAGCAAAGGATAAGTTCTAACAGGTACATCTCTCAATATTTCTCAATAAGATAAGCAACATCAGTTTCATGGCATGTCGGATTCAATGCACGAAAGGGCACTGAATTTCCTCGGGCATCCATCACTTCAATTTACTTGCACCACGCCTTTGGAGAGTGAAAAGCCGCACAAACTAGGGCGAGATGCGTCAGCACTTGCCGAAGAGTGCATAAAATCAGGCTTTCAACGGAAGACATGCAAAGAATCATGTTTGGAGAGTGAAAATGGGGAGCACTGCAACAGAGATGGATTTGGCGGGCAAGAATGTGCGCAAAGAGCAACAAAGCCGCTCAAGTTTTGAACCCACCCAAAACCATAGATGACCCCTAATAAGAGAAGCACCAATAGTTTTCTGGTATTTCAGCACCAATGCACGACAGTGCAATGAATTATGAACTCTTTCGGGCATCCATCAAATGAATTAATTACATCACCACCTTGACCGTAAACCCTAAACCCTCCACCCTAAAAATCAACCCGAGAGGCCAACGAAAACTTCGGACTGCCAAAATGTACCACAAATTCCCGAAACATGTTAAATCCTGCTTTGGAGAGTGGAACGTTTCAAAAAGAGGGGTGAGGAGCACCAAAAATTGCAAAAAGCCTGCCAAACACGCACTAACTCAGATTTGGAGAGTGGCAACTTCAAAAAACAGGGTGCGGACCACCCAAGATTGCGAAAACCCAGAAGCAATCAAAGGAAAACGCTCAGCATTCGCACAAGACACCGGCAAAACCCGCTCAAAACCCCTGCAGCTGAACCCTGCACAACCGAAAGCTTGCGCTAAACCCTAAACCCTAAACCACCGCCAAAACACCGTCAACACCCGCCCCAAAAAACCTGGACCTGCACCCCATAATTACAGTTTCTACCAACTCTCAACCCTAAACCCTACACCCCCCAAACCCCAAACCCTAAACCCTGAACCTTCAACCCGACACCCCTAAACTCTCAACCCTAAACCCTGCACCGCCTAGACCCTCAACCCTAAAGCCGACAATCCTCAAGCCTAAGCTCTAAACCCAGAGACTCCAATATCCCTTAATTCAGGAATATACCTTAAATTATAGTAGGATCCCTAACATAATTTAAGGTAGATTCCTTAATAAAGGGATATTGGAGTCTCTGGGAACCTCCCCAAGCAGTCGAGGCAGGCCTGGCGGCAGAGAAGACCGGCGAGAATGCAACCCGGCTCGTTCCGTTCAGGGTTTAGGGTTTAGGGTTCAGGGTTCAGGGTTTGGGGTTTAGGATTTGATGTTTAGGGTTTAGGGTTTAGGGTTCAGGGTTTAGGATTTATGCATGAGGATTTTGGGCATAGGGGTATTCTTGGGATGCGGCGTTGTTGAGGTATCTAAACCCTAAACCCTAAACCCTAAACCCTAAGCCCTGAAGGTTGGCAGGGTTTTAGGGTTGAAACCTTTCAGGGCTCAAAGCTTCAGGTTTCCGCTTTTGGTGTTTAGGGTTTAGGGTTTGGGTTTTAGGATTTGGTGTTTAGGGTTTCGGGTTTAGGGTTTGGGATTCGGGGGGTTTGGGGCTTGGGGCTTACTTGGAGGTTCATGGGTAGTTATAAGTGGAGTTCTAAGTACCCTACTATAGGTTATAACTCTAGCTACCCTACTTATAACCCTACTTCTAACTACCCATGAACCTCCAAGTAGAGTTCAGGGTGTCAGCCTCAGAAGTCTCGCCTCAAGCCCTCAGCCGAAGGCAGCGTGTGGAAACCCTAAACCCCAAACCGGAGATCCCCAAAAACCCCGAACCAGTAGCACTTAATGGGTTCCTTTAAGGGTTCCTTAAGGGGTTAAGGGGTTTAGGGTTTAGGGACTACTTGGAGGTTCATGGGTAGTTATAAGTAGGGCTATAAGGAGGGTAATAGGGTACCTATAGCTCCACGTATAACTACCCCTGAACCTCCAAGTAAGCCCTCAATTAAGGAAAAGGAGATCCGTAAACCCTAAACCCTAAACCCTAAACCCTAAACCCTAAACCCTAAACCCTAAACCGATCCCGCAGCCAGGCAACCTGGGGCCGTGTCGGGCGCGCCTTCCGCAAGGCGACGAACCATGTCAAGAACTTTGCCGACGATCCGGTTGGTGCGTTGGAGGATTGAGGGGCTTCCAAAGCTCTGTAAAGAAGGAGTCTTAGGGCTATTAGGGTTTAGGGTTTAGGGTTTAGGGTTTTAGGGTTTTTAGAGTTTGGGGTTTAGGGTTTAAGATTCCTGTGTATGTTGAGTTAGAGGCTTCCAAACTCTTCAAAGACGGAAAATACTTCAGTGACATCGGTAGTTATGTAAATAAGGGTCCTTTTTTACGTCCCCAAAATAGTACGGCACCCGTGTCATAAGGACCCTGAAAGCGACCCTGCTTTCGAGAACTACCCACATGATAAGGATTCCTGTGTATGTTGAGGCATGTTTTTAGCAACACACCCTTTTTCCAAGGGGTTTTGGACCACTGCAGGACGGATGGAATGCAGCGAAGAACCCGCAAGACAAGGAGTCTCGGGACAGTTTTTTGGATTTTTTGGAGGGGTGACAGGATCTAAGGTTCATGGCTTGGAAGTTCCCAACCCCTAAACCCTTAAAGCCCGAAGCCGGAGATTCTCCTGATACTGCTCTGGCGCCTTTAGATTACATTGGCATGTTGCAGTATACAGGTCTTACTGGTATTGCAATGCAGGGAACCTACCCCAAAACCCTAAACCCTGAACCCCAAACCGTGGTAAGTTGTAGTAGTAGCTACTTCAGGCTTTTGGTTGTAGGACGGCCCGCACTTCGCCAAAAGCAAAATTTGTTGAGGGTTTGGGGTTTAGGGTTTAGGGTTCGGGGTTTAGGGTTTGCGGTCTGGGGTTTGGGGTGCAGGGTTTAGGGTTCAGGGTTTAGCGAGGGACTTCGCCAGGTGAATTGGGCCCACAAGCAGCTCAGTGAGCATACGATTTCCACCGTGGAGCAAGCATCGAAGATCCTGCAGGTGCTCGGTCTTTCAGGCTTCTCTGAGTTCAGCGTGAGCCTTTCAATGACTCGCAAACCCAGCTTCAAGTCCTTCAACAAGGACGGAGTGAAGATTGATTTCGGGCAGTTCAAGTTCAAAATCTCCTTGGTGGGCGAGTCGGTTTCGAAGTCTTTGAACTTCGGCGAGAAAAGTATTGGCTTGCCCAGGGAATTGAAGACCGTCGTGGAGGGGGGCAACAACCCAATCAAGGGGATGTTCGTGTTCTTCAAGGAGCTCGTGAAATGCAAAGATTCGGGGAAGTTCAGCGAGATGGCCAAGTGCGTGGGCGACCACATCCGACGTCTTCAGCCTCCTTTAGGCTTCTTGCCATCGCCGGTGAGGACCCTTGCGAGGGCTCCCCTTGCAGCCATCCAGGCACAGATCACGGCTGGAAAAGAGCTGGTCGACTGCATCAATAGGGACAAGGCCGGCCCTAAACCCTAAACCCTAAACCCTAAACCCGAAACCCTAAACGCCAAACCGTGAACCCAAATGCCTCAACCCTGACAAGGCCGATGATCTCATGAAATGTCTCGGCACCAAGATCATCGCCCAGACTCCCCCGTTGAACTTCTTGAATCACTTGAGCGACTTCGTGACGGACTGGCCGCCATCTAACAAGATGCTAACCTAAAGCAGGAAACTCTAAATTCCTTGATTCTTGGTGCTCTGTTGGGCGTCTGGTTTCGGAATAGAGGGGTTGAAAGTCAGGCAGTGTCGGATAGGAGAGGACTTTCAGCAGCCGTTTCAGCTTCTTCAATCAACATGATGAGCAAGCTAAGTATCGCATCGTTCCCAGAAGCTGCCTCAAGTGTTCAACGTTTGTATCTTGCACACCCTAAACAAGTGAAACTTTACCTGTTGTGAATAGCGTACTGTTTTACGCAAAGATGCCTGCTCAGTCATCGAACTCGAATACTTTTTCTATTTGTGCGCTACTTTTGGACGATTGTCTGGATTCTCTGCTGAACATCCAGTCTAGTGTCATCGTTGGTGTCATCGTCGTGCTGTCTCCGTATGAGCGAGGCAGCTATGCATGTTGTCCGGGCAATGTCAACATGTTGCATATATGCAAAGAAGCAGCAGGCATGGGTTATTTTTGTCACAGTGGCACGGTTGGATGCGTATATCCAAAGAAGATTGTCAACTGACTTGACTGTCAAAACCCACAAACATCCTCGACTCGAGGCATTCTGCAACCGCATCCTCATCGAATCTTTTCGCCTCCGTCGTTTCGTACATCTTCAGCCCTCAACCCAAAACTGGTTTCTTGTTACGGGAGTTAACTTAAGTTACCATAACAGGGATCTACAGTAAGCTTCCTTATTATGGTAACTTCCTTAACAAGACCCTAAACCCTAAACCCTAAACCCTAAACCCTAAGAACCTAGGAAAGCTCCACCCTAAATTCCCAGAGCACCAAAGACGGAGCCCTGAGATGCGAAACCCTCAAAGCAGGACCCTGCCTGTCCCAAATTGTTACATGGGTAGTTCTCTAAAATAGGGTCCCTTTTTGGGTCCCCAATATAGTGCGGCACCCTTATGAAAAAATGACCCTAAAAAGGGACCCTAATGTAGGGAGCTACCCGCATATTGTTGCTGATCTGGTTACAAGAACCTTTGCAGCCCCCTCTATACACTTAGGGCCGAACGCCCCGACCTTGCAGCCCACGAGAGGACTTTGTCGAAGTTTTCGCGAAGATCACGGCAGCTGTGGTGGAGAAGGCAGGTGGTTGGAAGCACAATAGCGAAGCCTGTGCCCTGCCGTTTATATCCATAGGAAACCCCAAACCCCAAAACCTGAACCTTGAATTTGGGAGGCAGGGTTCGGGTAGGCCTTCTACTTTCAAACTGTTAACGAAGCCTCAAAACTCTAAACCCATATTGAACCCAACAGGCCCATAGACACTATTTTTTCCGAGGCTTTCTAACACTCTTTTCACGCACGGAGTGCAACTTCGGAGGCCATGGAGGATGGCCCCGCGCTGGTGCAGACGGCCGCCACCTCTGCGTTCCCGAAACCCGGTGACAAGCGACAGGTTCCTGAGTTCTCCAATAGGGTTTAGTGTTTCGGGTTTAGGGGTTCGGGTTTGGGTTTAGCGTTTAGGGTTTAGGTCAGGGTTTAGGGTTTCGGCGGTTTCGGGTTTAGTATCCCGACCTTCAAACTTTTTGGGTTCTTATGACTTAGTAGTAGCTTGAAAGTTTAATGTAGGAACCTGATTAAGCAACCCTGGCCCCATAACCCCAATATATTAAGGCTCATATTAAAAACCCCAATAAGGCCCAGGGTTTCTTAATCAGGTCCCTACATGAACCTATTATTTTCGTGGTCTTATTGGGGGAGGTATGGTTCCTTAGGAGCAGGGTTTTTTTCGGTGATTTGGCGTTGCAGTTGTCTGCCAGACGCCTGAAAGCTCAGGCTGATTTGTATTTTTTTATCAGCCCTGTTGCACATAAAAAAATACATATCTATATATATTATATATATATATATGTATACATATGTATATATATATATACGTACACATGTACTTATGTGGGCGGTATTTACGATACCAGACGAGGGTCGGTAGTTCATGGGGGGTTACCAGAAATATATATATATATATATATACATATGCATATATATATATATATAAAGAAACATACATATGCATACGCATGCACATGCGCACAGTTGTTTATTTCAATGACGGCTCGCTATGGTGGTAATGAATCCTGTTTTGGCTGTGAGCTAGGGTGCTCAGGTGCACCACCGGAGTACCAACCTTATCGTGGAGTCCCACTCGCACCAGTCGGGACGTTCCTGGATGCCCCGAGAAACTGGGTTCTTGTTCAAGATTTTTCGTGTAAGTTGCCATATGAGGTATAGATAGATAGATAGATAGATAGATAGATAGTAAACGGTATGGTTTCCTGATTATGGCCTTGACAAGAACCCAGGAAGTGTCAGCCTTGCAGGAGAACTCGGAGGGTGCCCCTAACACCGGCGCCATCACCTACAAGATGGGGAATGGGGACGATGTGCATGCCACCGCCTTGATTACTCAGTTCGACGGAAAAGAAACGGCTACCAGCTCCTGCTTGGCTTTCGCCCCGAAGACCAGATCCCGGAGCGACAAGAAAGTCACCAAGGGCGACTGGCAGGCGCATTCTGTGACCTGTGGTTTGGGGTTTAGGCGTTAGGGTGTGGTTTTGCTTGGATTGCGCGGCTACTTGAAGTGCGTTATTGCGACCTCGTTACAAAGTGGACGTTTAGATGTGACACTACCAGTAGCTACTCGTACCAGTATTGCCCAGCTATGCTTACGAGTGCTCCGGCTCTTACAAAAGCAGTTTCTGACGACTGGTGACAACGATGCTTATCATCAGAATGAACATCCAGGCCGTCGTCTATCGTCACCACTGCCATCAGTGCCATCGTCATCGCGACCGCAGTCTTCGTATAATGACATGCCGTATCATCTTTTGCATCTTTTTCTTGTTCCCGTTTATCTTGCACCTCAGTTTGTCACCAGCGGTGTCGTCACCATCATCACCATCATCGCCATCATAGCCGTCATAGCCATCATCACCAGCATCTCCGCCATCACCATCACCATCATCAGCACCATCGCCACCATCGCTATCATCACCTCATCACCATTACCAGCATCGTATCATCATCGTCGTCATCGTCATCGCCATCATCATTATCATCATCACCACCATCATCATCATCATCACCACCATTATCACCATCATCGCCATCATCGCCACACTATTATCACCATTCCCAGCGTCGTATCATCATCATCATGATCCTCGGCATCGTCATCCTCATCTTCATCATCAGCAGCAGCAGCGGCAGCAACATCATCAGCATCATCGCAAGGCCGCTGTTTGTTGGTTCTCTGTTGCCATTGCTGGCATCGCTGCCTCATATTCCCTGGGCCTAGCCCTTTAACCCCCGTTCTTGCTGTAGATCCCTCCTCACACCTAAAACCCCAATCCCGAAACAGGCCATTCAACCCTAAACCCTAAACCCCAAAACCTAAACCCGAAGCCCTAAACCCCGCCCTGAACCCGGCCCACAGCTCGTTCTTCCCTGGCCCGGGAGAGGCCCTCGGTGTTGGAGGTTTACGCACTACAGCGGTTGAGGGTGGTCCTTCCTGAACCCCGATTCCTCTGTACGGAAGGTGCTCCCAGTTCCTCCTCAGAGTGTTTCTTATAACCACAAGGGTTTGGGCGGTTCGGGGTGATGTAGGAACCCTAAACCTTAAGCCGCCCTAGCTAGGGGTGTGCCACAACCACGACCGTTCAGCATCCGAGGGGTTCGCAGACGAATTCCCCGCACGCAGGAAAGCTTGTTGAAGTCCCAAAGACCCTAAACCCTTCAGATTTGAAGTTGCAACACAGAGTGCCCTGCAATTTCTCGAAAGCACATGGCATAACATGAAGAAACGAACCCTAGGTCTCGAGGATCCCTACAAAGTCCACATAGCGTGCTACAACCTGCAGCGAGTGCACCAATCAGCACAGCTGGCGCATGGGGTCGTGGTTGTCCGATTCCAAATCCTGCTTCGATCGGGGGCCAGCTTGGGTTCGGGACTCTGTGAACAAATTCACCGGCAATCTTGCTGGTATCGACAGGATATCTTTAGGTAGCTCAACGTGCACAATGGCATACTTACTATACACCCAACATGGGTCTTGGCATTCCTGAACTGCGAAATCAAAATAATTCGGAGTAAATTATCATGCTTGTGCAAATGACTTGCCAAGCAAGAAGTTGACCTCCACTCTGCATCGGAATCGAGCTACTTTCGCACGTTGGGCCTTCAGTTTAGGGCCTTAAACCCTAAACCAAGCGACTCAAAGCCCAAAGCCTTAAACTTTACCCACAAAGCCGGTCAGGTGGAGAATAAGGGCGACTTCCTTCAGCTTGAACCTTGGGCCGTGCCATGTGACAACCAGTGGATGAAGGCGCCAACCCGTGTCAAGGGTTTAGGGGTTTTGAACCTTCGTGTTTAGGGGTTGAGAGCCCTGAACCCTCTTCCCTAACCCTAAACTCTTGTCCCCAAACCCTGAACTCAAAAAAAAAACCTAAACCCTAATCCGTTCAAGGTTTGGGGTTTAGGGTTCAACCTTCGGCCCGAAAGCCGTAAACCGTACAACCTAAACGTTAGCTCCTAAAGTGCCACCACAAAAGGTTCCCTACCGAGACAGCGGTTTGCAGATTTTCTATGGATGAAGTCCTCAAGCCTGTCCTCAAAGTTCCGTTTTGAGGTCTAGGTTTTAGCCTCAGTGCCCATCGCATCAACCTAAAACCAAAAGCGTGATTCCTAAACCCTCATCCCAAAACCTTAAACCCGAAACCCTAGGCCTTAATCGCTTGACAACCCTAAACCCAACTCTTTCGAGCGCTCCGTTTCCATACGTTTTCATTGGGATATAGTGCTGGGGCTCGAATCGTTAGAAACAGGGTTTTGGGGAATGTTGTGCTATAAGTATACCTCAAACTACCAAACCATACTTTCTTGTGGCCAATAATACTATGGAATTTTTAGGGACCCTACAAAACACTAGGTTTTGGTAGGTTAAGGTAAGAAGAGGAGCCTGGAGGAACAGCATTATTGGCTATTCAGGCGTCTATATCACGAGAAGAAACAGTATGGAATGATAATGTGTACCTCTGGCCCTAACGGCTTTTTTGGGGAGTTTCTTGGAGGGTTGTCCTGGCGCTTTCCAGACTTCATGTAGACCCCTGCCTTACAAATAGGAAACCTCCTTTCCCGAATACGGGTTCTACAGGAATCTGTGATAGAATCCCAACATGAAGGCCTTTTCTTGGCACTTAGATAATTGGTGGTCGTAGAGAAGCAACTAGCAAGGACTCGAACAAGTATAGCAACAGAAGCTGCAACACGTCGAGATGCGAGAAACAAAACGATCAGAACAAGGGAAGTTCTCTAAATTAGGCTCCCTTTCAGGGTCCGTTTCACAAAGGGTGCCGTACTAATTTGGGGACTTCAAATCGGACCCTAATTTAGAGAACTACTCTCAGGGGGGGGGAAGTATAGCGTCATGTAAAGACTTCGGTTAATTTGAATGACTGATTGTGCAGAGAATGCAGCGATGAGGCTGCACGCATGTTACTGAGACCGAACATATAACACGACTTACAACGGATGAGAAGCATCTCAATGCCAAGCACAAGCTGATTAGAAGCAGTACCGAGACTGTCGCTGACACAAAGGGTATCACCAATGGTACAGTTCTTACGATAATTCACAGATAGCTACTAGTACCAGGAAAAACAGCGAGGGCATGCCAGATAACGAAAGCTATCTGTAAAATAAGAGCACCTGTGCGTTTGTTAATCATGGCGAGGGTGATAGTCGTGAATGTGTGCTGACGATGTGCAGGGCGACAATCGAAAGTCATGGGAACTAAGAGGATAGTCAAATGAAAAAGCTTGTATGGGCGCAAAAGAATCAACATGGTCGAATCAACATGGGAAGAATTCAATTCGCATCTCGCAAGACAATGGCAGAGGTGCCAGCAAGACTCTGAGAATATTGCGGAGAACAAAAGGACGGGAATGCAAACCCTAAACCCTAAACCCTAAACCCTAAACCCTAAGCCCTAAGCCCTAAACCCTAAACCCTGAACCCTGAACCCTAAACCCTAAACCCCTAAACCATCATAAGCAACCGCACGCTTCTGTTCGGCACCTCAAAAAGACCTGCAAAGCAATGTCTGCAGCATGCGATTAGGAAGAAAGCAGTTATCACAGCAAGGTGACAAGAGTGAAACGGGAGTAAGGACTGGAAGAGCACAGCAAGAGCTACGCATACGAGAAACAAGTATAAAGCGCATTGCACGAGCAGGAGAGACACTGGCTATGAGAAGACTTAATATATAGCACTGAGAGGCCATGACCGGCAAGATTATTATCATGACAATTTGCAAGTTATGTGGTAGAGCTGGTGAGAACACTAGTGATAACTCATATAACACTTGGCAAGTGTTGAAGTACCACCATGAACTACGAGGGCAACAAGGACCGCACTCTGCCATAATCTCGCTTCTGTCTTCTGTACAGTCCAGGACAACAGGCTAGAGGGAGCATGGGCAATTTGTGTGTCCTTCCTTTCGTCGTTTATGTCGCAAATACTTAGACGATGCCCCTTCAAAGGTCAAGGACCTTTGCAGCAGCAGCAGCAGCCACGACATTATGAGCAGTAGCAGCAGCTACTGCGAAGAAGGGAAGAGAGTAGCAGCATCACGCCCGTACGCCCTAAACCCTGAACCCTAAACCCGAAACCTAAGTGCCTTAACAGAAACGGTCAGAAGATTGTTGCATGCAGCCCTACATGTAGCGTCGGACGAGGAGAGACTAAAGGTTAAGCGGTTTAAACCCGAAGCCCGAAACCCGAAGCTTTGCCGCAACCATACTTGAGTAAGGACAACGTCAACAAGTGGCAGGGCTATTCATTCTACACCAGCTCGCTGGCGATTGAGAAGTTTGGCAGCAATACTTTGTTTCAGTCAGCCTCCTGCAGCAGCATCCTTCCTTGTCTTTCCCTTCTTTTCCTGCCGCATGTGCTACTGCCTTTCCAAGCAGCCGTGGTTCTGTGACTGGGGCTATGGTGGTATTCATGTGGGTGGTTGTCAAAATTATGGTCCCTTTTTGGGTCCTTATTATAATACGGTACCTATTATTTAGGGTACCCCAAAAGGGACCATCATTTAGAGAACTACCCATGAAACCTGAGCTCTTCGTGTTGAAGCTTGTCACATCGACTCCCTAAACCCTAAACCCTAGACCCAAAACCCTCAACCCTAAACCCTAAACGGTAGGAAATGCGTGACGGTGACCTTCCAGCTTGGCTTGCAACCTGTGGTGGCCCTCATCGGCGGCCTTCAATTCGAGATCCTCCCGAAACTTGGCGGAGGGAGAAGATTTGAGAGGTTCAGGGTTTAAGGTTTTAGGGTTAGTGGATTAGTGTTTAGGGTTTAGGGGTTTAGGGGTTTAGGGGTTCAGGGTTTAAGGTTTTAGGGTTAGTGGATTAGGGTTTAGGGGTTTAGGGGTTTAGGGGTTAAGGGGTTCAGGGGTTTAGGGGGTTGAGGGGTTTAGGGGTTTAGGGGTTTAGGGTTGTTTAGGGGTTTGGGGTTTAGGGTTTATTTCCTGAGTTCAGAGAATCTTGAGCCAGAGTTTGGAAAGAGCGGTCGAGCGAAGTTCCTCAGGGCGACTCAGCAGTGAGCCCTGTCGTTCTTGGTGCACTCTTTCCGCTTTTGGCTGATAGACGACTTCAATTCCGGACATGGTGTTTCGCACTGCTAAAGTTTGTTCTCACGGGCCCCAAACCCTAAACCCTCAACCCTCAACCCCAAACCCTAAACCCTAAACCCTCAACCCTAAACCCTAAACCGCCTATGTTACCTCTTCCCGATGGTTCTTGCCAAATCGTCTCCTCTCGGCTAAGCAAACTCTAAAGAAGTAGTTCCTGTGCAGGGCTTCAATGCCGGTTTAGGGTTTCGGGTTTAGGGTTTAGGGTTTAGGGCTTCGGGTTTAGGGTTTGGGGTTTACGGTTTAGGGTTTAGGGTTTAGGGGCCATTCACCTCCACAATGGCTGGTGCTGAGGGTTCCAAAGATCGGGACTTATGCTTTCGAGTTTATTCCCACTTGGTTCTTAAACGGGAGTTTCCGAAAATATGGGTACCTTATTTTGGGGTTCCTTACAATAGGGTCCCCTATTTTCGGACTCCCCCAAATAACCACAGTTTTATGATACCCCCCCCCCCCCCCCCAAAACGCTTTGAATTATTCAGGCCCCTATATCAGCCCTAAACCCTCAACCCAAAACCCTAAACCCTGCCGTGGCTGGTTCATGTGATATCTCCTGTCCCGGATCTCCGAAGAACCCTTAGCCCTAAACCCTTAACCCTAATTTAAACCCCAAACCCTAAACCCTAAACCCTAAACCCCAAACTTTAAACCAGAGTAGTGCTTCAGCTCCGGGTTTCGGGTTTAGGGCTCGGGTTCAGGGCCTGATTTAGGGTTGGGGGTTGGGGGTTTAGGGTTTACGGTTTAGGGTTTAGGGTTTCAGGTTTAGGGTTTATGGTTGAAGGGTTTATGGTTGAGGGTGTAGCGTTTAGGGTTTAGGGTTTCGGGTTTAGGGTTGAGGGTTTCAGGTTTAGGGTTTCAGGTCTAGGGTTTAGGGTTGAGGGTGTCAGGTTTTTCGCAACCCCCTAGACAGTAGTACTCATCACAGTGTAGTAGGCTATTAAGGATTTGTAAACCCTAAACCCTAAACCCTAAACTCCTAAACCCTAAACCCTAAACCCTAAACCCTACTTGATTCATGAAGCTAGCTTGGCCTGAACAAGGCTGGCTCAAGCTTCAGCAATCAAACCGTGATCCCTGAACGCCAGACGCTACAAAGCCTAGACCCGAAACCCTAAACCCCAAACCCTAAACCCTAAGCCCTAGACCCTAAACCTAAACCCCTGAACCCTGAACCCTAAAATATCCTAAACCCGAAATCCTAAATCCTGAACCAGATCCCGAATCTCTAAATCCCAACCCTGAGCCCATGCAAGCCGCTATCAAGCTAGGGGGTTTAGGGTGAAGGGTTTAGGTAGACCCCTTATGAACTTTTTCTTGGAACTCCACTTCAGGAAACCCTTGTAGAGCCCTTAAGAAGCCTGCACAGAATCCTCCTGAGCGCTAGGCCCCAAACCCCAAACCCGAAACCATAGAGCCTGCACCCCAAACCCTAAACCCTAAGATCCTAAACCCTAAGCGCTTAACCCCTAGACCCCAACGCTCTAAACCTCGAACCCTAGAAGGAAGCCCCTCTTCGAGCTTGCAAGTACCGACTCCTGTCTTTGAGTTGGCTCCAAGGGTTGTTTAGGGTTGAGGGTTGCTGGAGTTTAGGGTTTAGGGTTTAGGGTCGCTGGAGTTTAGGGTTTAGGGTTTAGGGTTGAGGGTTTCTGGAGTTTAGAGTTGAGTCTGTAGGATTCAGGATTTTCGGTGAAAGCTGGAACTGTAATCCTACCTGCCTTCACCCTGCTTTTTGAGTTCTTTGTTCGGAATGTGCCGAAAGGGCCGCACAGGCTACGTAAGGTCTGGGATCCCGGGATTTTCAAGATTGTTGTGTGCTTTGGATGGATTTAATCGATCCTCTTCGGCTCGTTGCCTTACTTGACCCTAAACCCGAAACCCTAAACTCTAAATTAAACTTAACTTCCTGTTGCGTTTCGGGCCCTTGGTTCCCTCTTTGTGCTCCGGCAGGGCTTTCTTACATGCATGACAGCTAGGGTACCTACGAAAAGGAGTGGGATGCACTTTCTGGCTTGTTTAAAGAGTGCCCAAAGACCGTAACCCTGCGTTTAGGTCGCTGAGTTTTCTAGGTAGGTGAGCGCGCTCCTGCTGCTGCTAAGGCTCTTGCCATTTCTGCTACTGCTGCTTCTGCTACTGCCACTGCTAATGCTCTTGCTGATACTGCTGCTGCTGCAGCTGCTGCTGCTGCTACTGCAACTGCTATTGCGACTGACTGCCACTGCGACTCACTCCTCCTCCTCCTCCTCCTGCTTCTCCAAGCACTCACTGACGCTGGTGCTACGACTCCTACTAGTACTACTAGTACTACTAGTAAGTAGTACTACTCCTACTCCTACTCCTACTCCAACTCCTACTCCCACTCATCCCCTCCTCCTCCTCCTCCTACTACTACTACTACTACTACTACTCCTTCTGCTGCTATTACTGCTATTACTACTGCTACTGCTACTACTACTGCTGCTGCCATTACTACTGCTGCTGCTACTACTACTACTACTACTACTACTACTACTCCTACTACTACTCCTACTCCTACTACTACTACTACTACTACTACTACTACTACCACTACTACTACTACTACTACTACTACTACTACTACTACTAGCCTAGCCACCCCCCCTACGACCTACACCTCGTCATCGTTATGAACATCAGCATCATCGACATCATCCCAAAATCATGATCAACATCATCCAAAGATTATCATCAACATCATCCTAACATCATCCTCCAACACACTTGCTCTTAAACATGTTCAAGCAACATCCATTTTACTCGATATTTATTGCACTTTCGTCATGTAGGATCATCTTGTGAAGCCTTAAAGTCGACTTGTCGAGTTTGCAAACTCGAGCTTAGGATTTTGGACTGGCATTTTTTTGGCGGGTGGTGTGCGCGGGAAGCAGTGTCGTGATCATCCTCGGGAAGAGCTTCCCCCCACCCAATTACGAGTTTTCGCCGAAAGCCCTCCGAAATCCCAAGGTCGAGTCACAAAGTCCAGAAGTAGCGGTGGCAACTATATAAGAAAATGCGACATCACGAAAGTACTGTAAATAGCGAGTACAACGGCTCTTGTGGTGAAAAGGTTGGTTGTGTTTGCGTAGCACTATCGTCATCATCCCCCCCCACCCCCCAGAAGCAAGTCCAAAATCAAGAGGCCGAGTTTGCAATCTCGGCAAATCTTTTGAGGCTTCTTGTGATGATCGTACATGACGAAAGTGCTGCAAGCACCGAGTAAAACGGATGTGCTCCTAAGATGGTTTAGAGCAAGTGTAGTTGGTAGAGGGGGCGCCTACTACTCGTAGGGCTGCTGCTGTCGTAAACATCGGGAATCCTCACTGCGGTCGTAAACCTATCATTTCAGCAACGATAAGCAGAAAATACCGCTCTCTGTCACAGTCAGACCATTATCTGCACTACTGTCAGTCTCAATCTGAATCTTCAGTAGATGATGCTAGATGCGTTGGAAATATTATCAGTAGAACCACAAGGATGAGATTGTACCCTTCATGTCGACATGGTGTCTGCGGAAGTCATCGTAGGTAGCCACATGAAGAGCTGCCCGAGGTTTGTTGGCCCAACCAGCAACCCGGTGGAGTGGACCTGAGCGTCTTGCGCACCGAGGTCGTGTGGGTTGCATTGCAGGTATCTAGGATCCAGGGTCGAGGGTTTCAGGGTTGGGGTTTTAGGACGGTTTGTTTGCCGTTTCTTCGATCTGCCCAGGTGCGGTCAGCCGGTATCCTGCTCTTCAGCCGCACATTGCGCTTGACGAAGCGCTTCGGCGGCGGCACGGATTTCGTACCTGAGAACGCCTACATCGGCCACCAGACGTGGCGGCACCCGGCTGGCATCTCCAAGGGCGAAAGCAGAGCCGCCTTCGATCCCATGAGTCGGACCTCTTTCTTACAGAGCAACGAGAGTCTGAATGAAAGCGCGACCGAGGAGGTCAGGGTGGGGCAGTTTAGTCTGCGGTTCTCATTACTCCTGTGTTTTTCCTCAAGACAACATGTGGGGATTGGTGGATTAGGGGTTTGGCCGATGGAATTGAGCAACTTAGGCAGGCGGTTTGCTTGTCATCTTGCTCTGGATTTCCTCTACACCCAACACATATTGCTCCCTCGACACCCAATTGACAGCTGCATGTACAGGCATTATGCACCACTTCTGCTTGTTTTTGTTCCCTGCTCTTGCTCTCGTCGTCCCTAAACCCTAAACCCTAAACCCCTAATGTGTTTCAGTGACCGGAGGTGGAAGACGCAACGGAGGACATGTATTGGAAGGCAGACTCGGAAGATCTGTATCTATGATGAATGTAGGGGCCTGACGCCGTTTGGGGTTGAGGGTTTAGCTTTGAGGGTTTAGGGGTTTAGGGTTTAGGGTTTAGGGTTTAGGGTTTAGGGTTTAGGGTTTAGGATCCTTGAGGCCCATTTTATTGAACCTGTGTTAGTAACCCTTGTTGAGTCACTTGTACTAAGCCTACCCGAACCTTAAAGGAACGGCATCTGGGCACCAGAACGTTTGGGGATCGCAGGTATCTGGCATCCAACCCTAGATCCTAAACACCAAAGCCCAGGTATCTGGCGTCCATGGACTACGGGGAGAACATGTCTGTCAACAAGACAGCAGAGCTCTTTGGTCACGACGCTGCACGGCGCATGGCACACGAGAGCGGGGACATCTTCGAGCTCTTCTCCTTCAAGCATCCTGGTATGGTCGGATTCAAAATCCGCGGTCTCTTGGACGGAAAGTCCAACCAGCTATCCATGGGTTTGGAGATGGCCTTCGGACCCTACAGGAGCCCGGACAGGGTCATACCGTTGGTTGACATCGGGAAGCAGTTCTCGATAGCCTTGGCAGGAATGCCGTTTGTGTCTAGGGCGAGCAAGAACAAAGCGATCACTGCTCTGCGCGACTTCACGCTGAAGGACATGGGAAAGGCACAGGGAATGGCTTTGAAGCCAGGAACTCAAGTCGCTCTCTACAGTCCGAAGTACGGGCGTTACGTAAAGATGAACGACAAGGGCTTGACCCGCAGTTGGACGATGACCGGCTACGGCATCCCGGACCATTGGACCAGGGAGCGGTTCACGGTGGTAGACGCGGGGGGCGGCCAGATCGCGCTGCACTGTGCCAAGTACAACCGCTATGTGGGCATCGGGGGCAGGAGCCCGAAGAGGGATGTGCATGATTTCCCCAAGGCCTGGAAGCCCTAAACCCCTAGACCCCTAAACCCTAAATGCTAAACCCCTAAACCCCAAAACCCCTAAACTCCTAAACCCTACACCCCCAAACCCCCAAAGCCCAAACCTCGGAGATAGAATCTTAAGCCGATCCTTCCCTTCCAGGGCTGGAACTCGGAGAGGTTCATTGTGGTTGAGGCTGGGAACGGAGAAGTCGGCTTCTACAACAAGGCTCACAACAGGTTCCTGAAGATGAAGCACAAGGGTTTGGGGGTTTGGGTTTAGGGTTTAGGGGTTTAGGGTCTAGGGGTTTAGGATTTAGGGTGAAGGTTCCTCAAGATGAAGCACAATGGCATGACCTTCAGCCCACATCCTTCCGAGAAGGGCGTCTTGCCCAGCAACTGGAACAAGGAGCGCTTCCGTATTCTGCCAGCAGATCGGATTCTTCAACCCGGTTCCATCATCGCCCTGCACAGTGCGAGGTGGGTGGTTCTCTAAATTTGGGTCCTTTTGTAGGGTCCCAAATATAGTACCTCCCCCTTACAACAAGGACCCTAAAAGGGACCCTAATTTAGAGAACTACCCAGGTACAACCGCTTCGTGAAGATGGATGGGAAGCATTTGGTCCGCAGTGGGAGAATGGGTATCAATAAGCTCCCGTTTCATTGGACGAAAGAGCGATTCACAGTGGCCGTTCGGATGCTTTGGAGCGCGCTTTGTGTTTGTCATTTTCGGTAACTTCGAGTTTCCAAGTCAGGGTAGACAGCCTTAAACCCTCGTCCCTAATCCCTAATCCCTAAACCCTTAACCCCTAAACCCCTAAACCCTAAACCCCTAAACCCTAAATCCTGAAACCCAAACCTTAAACCCTGAACCCTAAAACCCCAAACCCCTAAACCCTAAACCCCGAACCCTAAACCCCTAAACCCCAAACCCTGAAACCTAAACCTTAAACCCAACACCCTGAACCCTAAATCCTAAACCCCAAACCCCTAAACCGCAAACCCTAAACCCGGAAACGCCTAAACCCCTAAACCCTAAACCCGAAACCCCTAAACCCGAAGCCCCTAAACCCTAAACCCCTAAATCCTAAACCCTAAACTCTAAAAACCCTGAAACCTAAACCGTAAACCCTAAACCCCAAACCCTGAAACCTAAACCTTAAGGCCAAAAGCCCTAACACCCAGAGGTCGATGCCGGGAGCAGGCGGATCGCATTGCACAACACCAGGAACAATCGTTTCATCGGCGTGGGAAAAGCCAGCCCGCACAAGGTGGGTTCAGGTTACGGGTTTAGGGTTCAGGGTTCAGGGTTTAGGGTTTAGGGTTTAGGGTTACGGGGTTTACGGTGTAGGGGTTTAGGGTTTTGTTGTTTAGGGTCTAAGGTTTAGGGTGCAGGGTTGAGGTGGTGGGGGACGAGAACAGCACAGAAACAGAAGGATCAGAGAATGAAGAGCGTTTGGCGCTCTTTGCCGGGGCCTTTGTGCTTGTATAAGGCAGAACCTTGATGTACGTGGTCTTTTTTGGGCGCCTGGCAGGCACCCAACAAGTTTCCGAGTGGATGGGGTTCCGAGAAGTGGGAGGTGACGCCTGCTGGCGACGGACAGATCACCTTGTACAACCGAGCCAACGATCGCATGCTGCGCATGACCGGGAGCACGGTGACCAAAAGCTCGCACAAGCAGCCCAAGCACCTCCCTGTGAGTTGGACGCAGGACATCGGAAAAGAAACTTCCTGAAACTCAGGTTATAAACCCCAACTCCCTGAATAAGTCTGAATGCTGAATCCCAAACCAAACCCCCAAATCCCCAGGCCCTTCACGAATCACAAATTCATAAATCCAAGCCTCTGCACCCTTCTTAGTGGATTGCTCCCCTAAGCCTTAAACCCTACTTACTAGCTCTCCTAAGCCCGAAGCCCTACTTACAAGCCCTGAGCCCTAAACCCTAAATCCTAAGCCCTAAACCCTAAGCCCTAAAACCTGAACGACCGATCCTCCAAAGACATGGGCGCAGGAACGCTTCCACGTCGTGCATGTGGAGCCCTACCTAAAACCAGGCCCTGGAAACGAGGGCTTTAGGGGTTTAGGGTTTTTAGGGTCTTAGGGTCTTGGGGTTTAGGGGGTTAAAACTGAGTGAAGGTGATCTCGAGTTTAGGGTTCCCTGGTCTTGGGGTGAGGGTTCAGGGTTGAGGGGTTGCTCGGATTGTGATTCTTTGTGTGGCTGTGCATGTTGTTGCTGTTTCCTTAGCGTGTTTGGTCTTACCTTATGATCGGTGCAGTGGAGTAGTACGACATCTACGAACTACAGAAGTCAAAGAATGCATGGTGGTACTTAGCCCGAAACCCCAGACTCTAAGGCCCGGGTTTGGGGTTTAGGGTTTAGGGTTTGGGGTTTAGGGTTTAGGGTTTGGGGTTTAGGGTTTAAGGTTTAGGGTTTAGGGCTTCGAGCTTCGGCTTTAGGGCTTCTAAACCCTAGTATCTAACCCAAGCCAGGCACGGTGGTAGCCTTGCGCTGCAAGAAACACGGCCGCTTCCTTAAGCTGAATGCCGACTCAGCGGGCCGCAGCAGCAAGAGGGGCAAGAACGCCCTGCCGGACGCGAGGGTTTTTGGGTTTTTGTGTTGAAGGCTTCCTTTAAGGGCTTTTCAACAAAGGGTTCCAGTCATTGAGGGAATCCGGAAGGACAGCGGGATCTGAGGGTTCAGTTCAGGGGCAGGGTTTCAGTTGAAGGTGTAATTATTCAGCTTTCGGGTTCCCTCAACCCTAAACCCTAAACCCTAAACCCGAAACCCGAAACCCGAAACCCTAAACCCTAAACCGTAACGGGTTAGGGTCGTGTCAGGATCGAAGCTCTCGATATCCGGCTTGGGGAGTTGGGGTGGTTTAATACCAAACCACAACGACGCCATGATAGTAAAGGTTTAGGGTTTAGGGTTTAGGGTTTAGGGTCCAGGGTTTACGGTTTAGGGTTTAGGGCCTACCGAAGGTGCCGTTGCATGCAATACCCCTTATCGCTCCCTGATAAAAAGCTAAAAGACCTCATAGGACCCTTGAGAGTGGATGCTCGGAGGACAGCTGGACATTGGAGCGATTCACCGTCGTTGACGCAGGGAATGGCCAAGTGGCCTTCCACAACAGCAAGCGCTACCGCTTCCTCCAGATGTCTGGTTCGAAGACGAAAGGACTTGGCGGTGTGGTAGTTTGCTCTCGGGTTGAGGGTTTGAAAAACTCTGAACCCTAAACCGTAGGGCTTTGCGTTGGTGATTTCGGATTTCTGGTCTTGAGCCTTATGGCCTGATATCCCGAAGCTTAAACTATCAGGGAAGCATCTGCAACCTGAAGCTTCACAGCATCGGAAAGGGCTCCGCCCACCAGAAACTGTAATATAGAAGCCAAAATTACCTACATTATGCCTTAGGGTTCCTGATTATAGTATAATGGGCCCCGAAACCCTATTCCAATTATTCAGGCCCCTACATTACTAAGAGGGAGCCTGCAAGGGAACATCTTTACTCCCTAACCCATGAACCCGTCAAATCACAAGCCCATAGATCCACAAGAAGCTGCAACCTAAACCCTGCAACCTCGACCCTAAAGAGTAAACCGAAAAGGCCCAAAACCCTAAAACAAAAACAACCCAGACCCTAAAACATAAACACCCTAAGCTCTAAAACATAACCAACCCTAAACCCTAAATTCCCGTCCGGTCTTCTGGCGCCACCCGTCGGGAAGGAAGCCTAAAGGGAGAGAGACCCCTTAACGGGGACCCTTCTCAGTCCTACTTGTGTCTCTCTTAAAAGGGACTTAAGGTTTAGGGTTTAGGGTTTAGGGTTGAGAGTGTCTGCGTCTCCAAGGGTCTCCCGTGTGACATCCCCACATGGCTGCTTCGGAGCTTCCGGCCACTGGCATCTGGGTCACAGTTATAGGTAGTATTAGTAGGGGTACCCCTTAAAGGGTACCCCTTCTGAACCCTACTTGTGGCTCTCTTAAAAGGGACCTTATTGAGAGGGTCTCTATCCCCAAGGGTCCCCCTAGTCCTGGCTCCCAAGTTCGGGCTTTAGAGCCCTGGGTTGGCTCGCGAAGGTGTTGAGAAACCCAAAGCCCTAAACCCTAAAGCCTAAACCCGGACCCTAAACTCTAAACCCTAAACCAAAAACCCTAGATATATTAGGAAGGGTTCTGTAGGGTGACAGTCTCATGAACCAATGCTCCTAGATCCCGAAAGCAATCTTCTGAACCTACAAAAAGAAGGAGGCCCTCATTGCAAAGCGCCTGTTTTCGCATTAGAGCTCCTGGCCCTAAACCCTAAACCCTAAACCCTAAACCCTAAACCCTAAACCCGACTCCTGGCCTACTCCTGAAGTGAGAGTGGAGACTGTCGGGCTTAGGGGCGTCGTTTTTGGGGCCTAAATGATTAGAATGGGGTTTTGCGGCATTTTAGGGTTTAGGGTTTAGGGTTTCTACGATAATTATAATAAGGAGCCCCCCAAAATAGTCTAGGTAATTTATTTAGGCTTCTATGTCAGGGTCTCGGGCTTTGGGGCTTCAGCTCGGCCTTCGTCTAGGCTTTACTCCGGGGTGCAGGAATACCCGACATCGACACCCGATTGTAAGGTTTTTAGGTTTTTCCCTGTAAGGGTCCTTCTTGCATCGGGTGTTTCCGGGTCCCATTTCCAGAGTACTCCATAGCCCTTCAATGGTGGAACACACTTGACGTTACAGAACATACCATGACCAAATCTTAAACCTGAAACCAGCTCCCTGTCTGTTGGCTCAGGGTTTAGGGTTTAGGG
>CAJNDV010035409.1:9288-26179 GCA_905221635.1 Symbiodinium sp. CCMP2456
GCATGCATACATTCATTCATACATACGTACCTACGTACTCATGTATGTACAATTGTTGTTGCTTCTTTGTTCGTTTGTGTGTTTGCTTAGGCAGGTAGGGAGGGAGGGACAGAGGTAGGTAGGTCGGTCGGTATGTGTGCAGGTCGGTGGGTAAGTAGGTAGGTAGGTAGGTAGGTAGGTAGGTAGGTAGGTAGGTAGGTAGGTAGGTGGGTGGGGGTGGGAAGCGCATGTCTTGTTCAGTGTTCAGGCCATACTGCTCGTGCTAGCCTGAACGGGTTGAACAGTTGGCCCTACGACACTCGTTGTTGACACTTGGCATTCCACAAGTCAATGCTTGCAAGTTTCGACGAAAAGTCCGAAGTCACGAACAAAACTTGGGGTGTCGAATCATCCTGAAGTAGACATGTAAGAAGCCCAACACAGTGGCCACAAACGGCATCGGCGGTTTGGCTAAGACTAGGCCGGAATCCTGAACAAGATCTGGCCATTGATCTCAAATCCGCACATCCGCAAGATGTACATTCTCAAAATACCAATTAATGTGAAGAACTTCCCTGCACGAAAAGCAAACATAGTATTCCGCATGCACATATATATATATATATGCATGATTGTGTATGTATGTATGTATGTATGTATGTATGTATGTATGTATGTATGTATGTATGTATGTATGTACATGTGTACGTATATACACATACCATGAAAGTACATACATATGCATGTATTTACTTATCCACCATGCGCTCACTCATTCATCCATCCATGCATACGTGCATGCATTCATTTGAGTATTGATTCAGAAGCACACATAGTTCGCCGTGTGTATATATATATATATTATGACACATTTATAAACATTTGTATATATATATATATACACATACACATGTACTTTGTGTGCGTGTGTGAAACTGCGAATGCGAATCTGTAAATGCTCAACTTGAATGTTCAAAGAAGAGAACCCTGACCCACCAGGTACCTACTATATAGGGTACTAGAGCCCCTGATGCCCTATATAGTAGGTACCTGGGGGTTAGGGGAAGTCGAAGGCTTGCTGCCCAGGGGCCCATGGCCCAGCCAGCAACACCGAACCAGGGCCTGGGTGGTCGGCTTGACTACATAAAGGATCATGGGACTTAGTAGGTAGGGTTTAGGGTTTAGGGTTTAGGGGTTGGGTTTAGAGTTTAGGGTTTAGGGTTACTTAAAGGATCATGGGACTTAGTAGGTAGGGTTATAATTCACCCCAATTAAGGAACCTATAACCTTACTTACGAAGTCCCATGGTCCTCCAAGTAGCCCGAGGTTTGGACTTTAGAGTTTTGGGGTTGGGTAGGGTTCAGCGATCGAAGTTGTGCATTGAGGGCTCCGGCTTGATGTTTACAGCTGCTAACATCAACCCTCTAACGAGCTTGAGAAGAGTATATTAATATATTCCAGCCCACTTGCTGCTTACATAGGCTTAACCTAGACCGTACGAAGGTTACTTTTCTTTTGTATGACCTTCATTTTGGTGGGTCGTGTAGCATGGTGTACCTTATACTCAGGAAGGCAGCTGTGCAGGTCCACAAGTTTTGGGCTTAGAGTTTCAGAGTGCTTTCGAAAAGTGACTCAGCTTTCGTCATTTGGTTTACCTGTCTTCATGGGGGCGTCGGCGCACTACTTTTCGCATTGGGTTCCTGGGAATGTGTGCCAAGGTTCTGGGTGTTACGGGCAGGTGTAGACGGTAGTAGGTAGGATACAAGCAGCAACGTGTCACAGGTCCTAATCCCTGAGCCCCTAAACCTACTTATAGAACCCGTATCGAACCCACACAGATCCCACAAAGGACCCTTTAACGGAACAGGTCTTACAGGGGCCCCTTTATAGCTACTTTGAGTAAGGACTAAGTATATGCTTTATAGACACATGGGTGGTTGTCAAAATTGTGGTCCTTTTTGGGGTACCCTAAATAATAGGTGCCGTATTATAATAAGGACCCAAAAAGAAACCATAATTTTGACAACCACCCACATGTAACCGCAGCCTCAAACCTAAAACCAGCAGAACCCTGATAGAACCCTTGTGATTAATTAGAACCCTTTTGGCACCCTTGACGGAACCCTTGTAGAACCTTTATCGTACTCTTCTAGGAGCCGTTATAGGAATCCTTAAGGTACCCTAAACCCTAAACCCTAAACTCCTAAACCATAAACCCCGAACCCTAAACCCTAAAACCCTAAACCCGACAACCCCAAAACCCCAAAACCCTAAACCGTAAACCCTGCACCCTAAACTCCTAAACCCTAAACTCCTGAACCCTAAACCCTAGACCCTAGACCCTAGACCCTAGATTCTAAACCCCAAAAACCCTAAACCATAAACCCTGCACCCTAAACTCCTAAACCCTAAACTCCTGAACCCTAAACCCTAGACCCTAAACCCTAGATTCTAAACCCCAAAAACCCTAAACCATAAACCCTGCACCCTAAACTCTAAACCCTAAACTCCTGAACCCTAAACCCTAAACTCCTGAACCCTAAACCCTAGACCCTAAACCCTAGATTCTAAACCCCAAACCCTAAACCCTAAACCCTAAACTGCAGCCTTCAGCTCTGGGGCTCGGGCGAGCCACCGAAGAACCATGCCAAACGGAGCACGAGGTCCCAGTGATTCTGCAGCCTCTGTACCTGTTGGTGTCTTTGGGTTTAGGGCTTCAGGTGCTGGTTTAATGGTAAGGGTTTTAGGGCTTAGGGTTTAGGGTTTAGGGTTTGGGGTTTAGTGTGTTTGGGGGTTAGGGCCTTGAAGGTGGAGGTTTAAGGGTAAGGGTTTCAGGGTTTCAGGGCTTGGGGTTCAAGGCTTCGGGTTTAGGGTTTTGGACGTTGTGATTCTGCAGCCTTTGTGCGTGGGTAAGTCTCTAAATTCGGGTCCCTTTTATAAGGGCGCCGTCACCATTGGGGACCTAAAAAGGGACCCTAACTTAGAGAACTTCCTAAACCCTAAACTAAACCCTAATCCCTAAACCCGGCCTAATTTAGAGAACTACCCATGTGCCCTCGGGTTAAAATCTTGAGACAGCGGTTCTGCAGCCGCTGCTGCTGCCGATTCTTGGGGCTTCGAGGGCTCGGCAGGGTTTAGGGCTTCGGGTTTTGTGGGTTTAGGGCTTTAGGGGGTTTGGGGTGTCGGGTTTGGGGCGTTTAGGGTGTCGGGATTTGTGGGCTTTGAGTTTAGGGTTTAGGGGTTTAGGGTTTCGGGATTTTTGCGGCCTTTGGGTGCCTTGGAGATGCTGGGCTTAAGGGTTTTAGGGCTTGGGGAATTTTGGGCATGACGAACTGCGGTTTAGGGATTGGACTGATGAACGCCGGGGGGGGCTTATCCGGGAGTCTCGGCAATCTGGGGCACCGTCCCTTAAACCCTAAACCCTAAACCCTAAACCCTAAACCCTAAACCCTAAACCCTAAACCCTAAACCCTAAACCCTAAACCCTAAACCCTACCCGAGGATTGCTTGAAGTTTGGGGGATCGATCAGGCTCAGAGTGCACATCGATGTACGGCCAATGTAGGTAGGGGCCTGAATAATCTTACTAGGTTTTTGGGCTCCATTATTTTAGGGTTTAGGGTTTAGGGTTTAGGGTTTAGGGTTACAGTAACGAACCCTAAGGAATACTAGATGATAGTTGTTTAGGCTTCTATATCAACCGCTGTAGATGTTGCAGGAAGCAGGGTGAGGGTTTCGGGTAGCCTGTGCCTTTGATGGGGGAGTTAGAATTTAGGGTTTAGGGTTTAGGGTTTAGGGTCCCAGTATCATTGAGCCCTACATCAATCATGGGATCCTTGGTAATTATACTAAACAAAGCCAACGCCCTAAACCCACAACCCCAAAGCCACACTCAACCCTTAACCTACTGAAGCCCCAACCTCACACCAACAACATCCAAAAAGCCCAAACTCCAAACTAAGCCCTGAACCCCAAACATAATTTTCAAACACGAAGACGGACACCATGTAGAACCCTTAAAGGAGCCCTTGTAGGAGCCTTGCCTTAAGGACCAAAAATGACCCTCAAAAGTAGGGGCCCTATGCACTCATAAGTGTCCATGCTACGAACCCCTATATGGTTACTTGCGGGATCATGGGACTTAGGAAGTAAGGTTATGAGTGCCTTAATTGGGGTTATAAGTAAATATAATATAAGTAAATATCAGTACAGTTGCCTTAATTATAACCCCAAATACTAAGTCCCATGATTCTCTTTGTTTGGTAAATGAACCCATAAACCCTTTTCATGTCGTCTTTAAGGCAAAGGCCACCCTGTAGAAGCTTCAAGTTACAGGACACCCTATAGAACCCTTACATTAAAGGAGCCCTTAACGGGAGCTGTATAAGGCACCACAGAGTCCTACACCCTCAACCCCAACCCTAAACCCCAAACCTTCCCTAAAGTACCCTGCAGGGCCCCTAAAGAACCCTTATAAAGAACCCGTAGAACTTAAGGGCACCCTTTAAGGGCACCCTTTAAGGGGGTCCCTTTAAAGGGGTCCCCTTTTATGGTTTAAGGTTTAGGGTTTAGGGGTTTAAGGAACCTAAACCCTAAACCCTAAACCCTAAGCCCTAAGCCCTAAACGCTAAGCCCCTAAAGGGCACTCGCTCATCCGAGGCGGGAAGCGCTTCGACTCCCTGTCCGAGGCTCCAGAGGGACCAAACGAGGAAGCCCACCTCCGGAGCACCGAAAAGGGGAGTTCAGGGTTTAGGGGTTTGGGGTTTAGGGGTTTGGGGTTTAGGGGTTTGGGGCTTAGGGATTTGGGGTTTAGGGGTTTAGGGTTTTGGGGTCTTTGGGTTTAGGGTTTTGGGGTTTAGGGTTTTGGGGTTTTGGGGTTTAGGGTATCAAAATGGGTTCCTTTAAAGGGTTCCTTCAAGGGGATCTGGGCTCCTTAAAGAGATCTCTAAGGGTATCCACTGTCGGGAAAGCCCACTAGGGCCAGGCAGTTTGGGGCGGATTTCAGCCCATGGAACCATTTAGGGTTTAGGGTTTAGGGTTTAGGGTTTATGCCTTTTGGTACTTATCTCGCAAACAGCAGCCCCTCAGAAGCGCAGTCACCAGTCAGACAACACCGTAAACCCTAAACCCCAAATCAGAGGTCCTTTCGATCCCTTCTCGTGTTCTGCCCCGAAACCATGGTTCGAGGTTCAGGGTTTAGGGTTTAGGGTTTTAGGGTTTAGGGTTTTATGGTTTAGGGGTTTAGGCGGTTCAGGGCTTTAGGGCTTTAGGGTTTAGGGTTCAGGGTTCAGGGTTCAGGGGTTTGCGGCCCGTTGACGGGATCTAGTTAAAGGGATCCATACATGATTAAGGGCGTAGGGTTTAGGACTTCAGCACGGGGTTTTGTTGCTGCGTCATGGACTTTATCAGGTTTGCTTTCCAAGGTTCCTATATATAGGGGTTCAGGTAGGGTTAAGGGTTTCGGGGTTTGGTACATGATACCGGGTTTAGCACAACACATTCTTGAAAGCCCGCCTTCAAATGAAGGAAGGGACTTCGAACGCGAACCCAATGCTACACATCAATCTAAGGTTGAAACCATGGGCCCCTAGTATGGGACGTTAACCCTGGGATCCTTATACACCTACTATGTACCCTATATGTACCCTGATGAGTCCCTAGAAAAGCCGAAGGGTCCATATTAGGAGCCCATACTTCTAACCTTAGGATTCAATGCTGTTCGGGTACCTACCGCTAACCCTGGCCCTCCAAATAAGGGGCGGCCACAATCGAAAGGATGGCTGTCCGGGACATAGGGGCCTTAAGAATTAGAGTACGGCTGTGGGGGGGTGGGTTGTATGTTGTAGTGCGGCTGATGATATAAATCTTGCAATGCCCATAATAAGGAATTTACCATAATTCCCATAGTCTAGGGTCCTTAAGCTAATGCAAGATTTTTATTATCAACCGTATGACTACACTAAGGAACCCGAAACCCTAAGCATTTTGCGGTGATTGTTCAGGCGTTTGTACTCTGCTCTAAGAGACAATCGTATCAGTATGGGCTCGTATGAGGGCTTTCTCTTTGCAGAAGGCCATCTAATTACCACAATGCCTGCCAGAGGATGAAGGTAGTGGTCTCATGCATGCGATTAGCATGGAAGAGATTGTATATCCTACGGCGTCTGACAAAAAAGGCTCATGCTTACAAGTGTAGGGCCCTTTTCTTGTAATCAGGCTTTGGGGGCCCTTTTCTTGTAATCAGGCTTTGGGGAGGGGGACATACCATAGTAGCATGTTTTAAAACATATAGCCCTAAGACTCTAAGGGCTCATAGTCTAAGGCTTTTGCGCCCAAAGACCATGCTATATAGGGCTGTTTGGCTATGTTGAGCCTTAGGGTACTCGGAGGATCATGGGACGTAGTAAGTAAGGTTATAAGTCCCATCCTCTAAGTAGGGTCAGTACTGAAGCGCCCAGACCATCAACCCCAAATGGGTAGTTCTCTAAATTCGGGTCCCTTTTCAGGTCCCCAATATGTCTATTCGGAGCCTGAGGGTAGGGAACATAGGAGGAGGGGGGGTCTTATTGCTCGATATGAATCGGACCGTTCCTCGAATCCTTACATGGGGCTCCCGAAAAAAATGAGTCCCTAATATATTGAACCCTAAATCGTAGGATTCTTGCTATAAGGGCCCCAAAATCATAAGGTACCCCTAAATTATGAGGCCCTAATATAGGACCCTACATAGTAGGATTCTTATAATAAGGGACCCAAAATCATAAGGTACCCCGAATTTTCGGAAAGTCCCACACATGAACCCTAAACCCTCAACCCTAAACCCTTCTTTTGGAAGCCTGGAAGGTCCAGAAGAGGTAGTAGTGGGGCGCCACACGCCACTGGATCTTCCGGTATAGGATCCAACTGCCTCGGTACCTCGGGCTCAGTTTAGGGTTTAGGGCAACACCGAGATTGTTTTGGCTTCCAAAGCTCCCAAAAACCCTAAACTTTGGGGTTTAGGGAACTCCGCAAGCCAGAAATTCGGCGTTGCCAGCTTGTTTCTGGGTTTTCGTATGAGTCGCCTACGGGTCACATAAGGCTGTCCGGGATGTCCGAGATGCTGGGGTCTAGGGTTCAGGGTTCCCCCCAGTTCGACCCCCGAAGGTCCACATACGGCGCATTTACTGTAGGCTTGGGGTTTACCAGCGCTTGGGCATTGGGGTTGATGTAGGGGGCTTAATAATTTGAAGAAGGCTTTGGGGTGTCTTCTACTATAGTTATAATAAGGAACACCCCCCAATATAGTATAGGTAAATACTATTAAGGCCCCTATGTAGTGGGGTTTTCCTCATGGATTCACAGGGATTCATCGATGATTGGTTGTACCTTCGGGCTCGCGAAATCGTCATGGAAGCAAGGGCTTCAGAAATTGGGGCTTATAGTTAAAGGATCATGGGGCTTAGTAAGTAGGGTTATAACTCAGGTAAGTCTACTTATAACCCCATTCAGGGGACTTATAACCTTACTTACCAAGTCCCATGATCCTCCCAGTAGGCGCTCAGAGGCTCAGGTTCGGGGGTTCAGGGTGATGGCACAGAGACAAAGGTCTCAAGTTTAACACGAAGCTGTATACTACTACGGAGGATCCAAATGCCAAACAAGGCTTTTACCTTGGCATCATCCTCAAACCTTCCGGTGTTGTCACATTCGGGCCTGAGAGCATAAATTGCTGAATTTCGTTGGCCTACTTTCTTGCAAGGGCCCCTATACATCTGCAAAAAAATTATGGTAGCTTAAGGCAAACCGAAAACCTTGTTCATGCGCCGTTTGAAAGCCCGTACTTTGGCTAGCATTGCCTGGCTTGGAACTGTCGTATGCCCCGATTACGATTTAGGGTCACTCCTCGAAGGCACAACCTATTCTAAACGATTCGGTGGTGCGTGACTATATACCTGATTTGATCCATGCATTCTGAAGATAAACTCGAGAGTCTCGACCCTGCTTAGACTGAGCAGTCCTTATTTATAGTGTAGGGTACCCTAAAGCCCCCATAGTCCTACAATACGACCCTTGCGGAACACAAAGACCCGAGACCCAGCTCCCCAATTTTCAGTCGAGAATCTTTTCCTCGAAGTGGAAGATATCTATCTCCTGGCCGGTTCAGGATTTAGGAGGCTTCGGGTTGCAGAAGCATCTCTAAACCCCGAGAAAAAGGTATGAGATTGTGTCTTCACCTTCCGGATCCTTCCACGGGTCTGGGGAGGAGTCTGGGCACAGGATTGTAAGGTGTGACGACCTATAGAAATCGTGGCTTGAGCTTTCTTGTCTGTGCGCGTGCCATGAATGTGGCACCCCATGCTGGCTAACTTCCTCGCATGCCCACATGGGAGCCCATGCTAATCACCTGGCTGTCCCAAATCGAGTGCCGGAGACTCTACAAACCCCAAACCTACAACCCTAAACCCTAAACCCTAAACCCTAAATCCTAAACCCCAAACCCTAAACCCTAGACCGCAAGCCCTAAACGCCAAACCCGGAGGGAATCGAGGCTTGGTTCTTTGCATCCGGATAAACCCTAGGACATTCCAGGACCATCGCTGCACTAAACTCCAAAATCGGAGGCCCTGTAGGTCTTTGTGCGAATTTCTACGAAGTACATGTCCCCAGCTTGAAATCCACAATCCTCAACCCTCTGCCGACTCCCAACTCTCGCCCTTACCCCTCAAAGCCAAAACCATACATGAAGCTTGAATTGAACTGGAAAACCCTAAACCCTAAACCCTAAACCGTTCGGCCTTGACGTTCATCGCTGCCGGGGTCGCAGCGACCGTTTCAATGCCGCGGTGCCCGATCTCCGGGTGCCTCGGGCTGGATGGTTGGAGGCTTCTTAGGGGCTTAGGGTGTGCTGCTGAAAACACAAAAATCCTGCATTAGCTTAAGGACCCTAAGCTGTGGAAATTATGGTATATTCCTTTTTATTATGGGTAATGCAGCAGGATTCATATCATGAACCGTAGGGTTTAGGGTTTCGTGCAATATAGGGGCCTTTTCAAGTAGACACAGGTTCCTTCAAGGGGCTCCTAAACGGATTCCTTGAAAGGGCTCTACAACTATAAACCCTAAACCCAATAAAACCCCCTAATTACACCCTAGACTCCCACTGAAAAGCTCTTGGGTTTCTTCTGCAGGACTTGTGGCCCATTGAGGTTTAGGGTTTAGCGGGGGGTATGGGATTTAACGCTGTTGGGGTTTCTCTGCTTGGGAGGAGTTCAGGGCTTGTACTTCGATGGCTTAGGGATGAAGGTTTCACGGTTTGCGGCGCAAAAAAAAAGGTGCTTTTGGAGTACCGTGACATTCCATACTATAGTCCTGTAGGAACGATAAAGAAGTTCTGTTCGGAATGTAGTGGCCTTAAAAATTAGAAGAAGGTTTTGGGGCCCATACTATAAGTATAATAATGAACCCCCCAAAAAATAGTATAGGTAATTATTAAGGCCTCTATGTTATTTATTCCGATCCCCAACTAGTTGGGGGATTTGGGCTCCCGCAGGGCTTAAACTGTACTTGAGTCGATGGTGTTGACAGAAAGGATCCAAGGAACATCCGGGGCAGTGCGCGGCATCTCCGATTCATATCGGCTAAGGGCTTAGGGTTTGGAATCGCCAAAAAGCCTTGTAGGGTCCGGGTCTCGGTGCTTGCATAAGAGTTAGGATTAGGGGGACACTTGGGGATGTAGACCCTCTCAATAAAATCTTTTTTCAGAGAGCCATTAGTCTATACTGAACTTAGACCCCTAGCAAAAATTATAATTCTAGCTGCTTCTTAGGGTTTATAGTAGCCAAAGATTAAAAATTATTTCTAAGTACCCCTAAGTAGTGGGGTTAAGGATGGTTAAGGAGGGTCCCCTGCAACGGGTCTCCCGAAAACCCTAAACCCTAAACCCTAAACCCTAAACCCTAAACCCTGAACCCTAAACCCTAAACCCTAAACCCTAAACCCTAGGATTACAGTTTGCGATTCAGGTGTTCGAAGCTCGGGTTTCGGCTCTTGGTGTAGGGTTTGCGAGGGTGGGGCTTCGTCTTAGGGTTTAGGGTTTAGGGTTCAGGGTTTAGGGTTTAGGGTTTAGGGTTTAGGGTTTAGGGTTTAGGGTTTAGGATTTAGGGTTTAGGGTTTAGGGTTTAGACCTCTCTGGACGGCCGGAGTGCTCTACGGTATGTCATTGTGCGAGCAGTCAGGCCATGCCTGTGATGGTGACTGGGCTACAAAACCGGCCATCTTTATAAAGCAGCGGTAGCAGCCCATACAACATTAAAGACAGTGGCAACAACTGTTACCAACAGTGCTCGTAAACGGAGTCGTGTAGCCAACGTGCTATCACAAGATAAATAATTCGGATCATGTTCACGTAATATTGTCAGCCTTCGAAGACTACTGAACAAAAACGATGGTAGTGGCCAGGTGGCAGCTCACCATAGCAAGTTGCCAGTGCCATGAAGCACAGCTCTTGCAGAACAAACCTCGAGGAAAGGGCTTTACCAATAGGGTCCAGGTATCCAAACAGTTGTGCTTATAGGGCTCACAGTGCCTAGCATTTAGGGCCCCTTACAGGGCTGAAAAAATTGAATGGGTTGTCGAAGGGTAGTTTGTTGGTTGTGGCTGCGGCTGGCGACTGCGATTGTTGAAGTTTTGTTGCTGCAGCTGGCGATGGCGGTGTTGCTGCTTGTGCTGCTGGCGGTGATATTGGACTTGACTTGATTCTGGTGTGGGTGATGATGCAGGTGCTAGAGCTGTTGACGCTGCCACATTATCGTTGCTGTTGCTGTTGCAGGCTGTTGCTGCTGAGGCTGCTGCTGCTGCTGCTGCTCCCGCTGCTGCTCCTGCTAATCCCGTCGTTGTCGTTGTCCTCGTTGTCGCTGTTGCTGCTGCTGCTGCCGGTGTCGTGCTTGTTGGTGGTGGTGTTCTTTCTTTTCGCCTCTTCTCAGCCATGCTCTTGCCATGCTGAGGCTGGGGCGCTCATATAGCCGACGGTTTGGTCTTCGAGCAGTGCTTGCCCCTACGAATGTTGCACCCTGCTCAGAAACCCAACATCTTCGAGGACGTTGGACCACGCGCCGGTCACATAACGGATGGGGGGTCCATCTCAAGCGACTCACTCATCCATCACAACCCTAAACCCTAAACCCCTAAACCCTAAACCCTAAACACTGCTTCTCTTTGCTCTTTCATCTGCGTCCGGCTCCTGGTGTGCCCGATTGAAAATCACTCGGTCACTACTTGCCTAAATATTCGGGCCACCTGCCACTGGGGTCCAGGGAAACCTCCTCAGCCCAGCCATAAACCCTGAGCCTCTGCAAACAACCATACAGAGGTTTAGGGTTTAGGTTTTAGGGTTTAGGGTTTAGGGAAACAACATACATCGGCCCAAAGACAACCTTATCATCATCGAAACCTAAGTTCTTAAAACCTTCCCCCCCCCAGCCCCGAAACCCTGAACCCTAAACCCTATACCGTAAACCCTCCAAAACCTTTTTTGGGGGGCTAAGAGGCATGATCCTAAACACTAAACCAGCCCTAAACCCTAAAGGCCAAGAGGCATGATGATCAGGGACGTGCAGAACCAGCCCAGGAGCAAGGGCAATGCGAAGATCCACAGAACCTTCGGGTTCAGGCTTCGGGGTTTAGGGTCTGGGGTTTAGGGTCTAGGGTTTAGGGTTTGGGGCCTTGGGTTTAGGGTCTAGGGTTTAGGGTTTGGGGCCTAGGGTTTAGCGTTTGGGGCCTAGGGTTTAGGGTTTAGGGTTTAGGCTCTAGGGTTTAGGGTTTAGGGTTTAGGCCCTAGGATTTAGGGTTGAGGGTTTACGGGGTTTAGGATGCAATAGGGCTTTTGCGCAAGCTGCATCGAGTCTTATCGGGACTGCATTGAAGTTGTGCCCCAAGATCTTGATTGGGAGCTAGGATTAGGGGACCCTTGGGGATATAGACCCTCTCAATAAGGTCCCTTTTAAGAGAGCCACAAGTAGGGTTCAGAAGGGGTACCCTTTAAGGGGTACCCCTAATAATACTACCTAAAGTTGTGCCCCAAGATCTTGATGTCGATTGTGGATCATCCTGAAATCTGCCCGCACCCGCCACTCCGGTCTGCGGCAGGGCCGTACTATCTTGGGGAACTAAAACGGACCCTAATTTAGAGAACTACCCTGGGGACCTAAATCAGACCCTAATTTAGAGAACTACCCTGGGGACCTAAAACGGACCCTAATTTAGAGAACTGCCCCTATCGCTAGACAGGGAAAAGGTCATGAGTGTCAGCACCGAGCGCGCGACTCATCATCACAGGGGTGCGAGGAGTTCAAGGTTGTTATGCCGCAGGTCAGTTGGATTCCGAGCAGCTGGAAGCTATACGTGTACTAACCCATACTGCAAGTATGACCCCACTGACTACGCACGCACGCTAATCCCGTAGGTGCGGCTTCATGAAATGCATTCCCTAGCCGAGGATCCTATACACCAACCCTCATCGAACCACAGCAAGTTATCCACTTATTCTCTAGGCAACTGGGCCTCAAACGATACAGCCATTGACGTATACATACTATTCGCGAAGGTCCAATCTGCGAACCTTTGATTTTTAATTTAAGTGAAGCTGCACTCAACAAAATGGGGGTCCTTCAATTATGGATCCTGCTGTTTCGGGTTCGATAGTAGAATTCCTTGTATATCCCCTATAGATCCCTTTCAAATCATCCCATGAAGCCATGAACCTAAACGTCTAAACCCTGAAAATCTGATAACTCCCATAGAACCCTCAAACATCATCGCATAGGCCCGCCGTCCGTCTCATAACGAGACCGTACAACTTCAGAGAAAATCCGAAGCACCGAACCTTCTCAACGAGAAACCCGAAGCCCTGTACCCGCAAGGCTAGCTACAGCTTAAACTGCCCTGAACCCTAGACCCCCTGTGCAGCACCATGAGACGCCGTGAATGAAGCTCATCACGCCCAGCACTGGCACATGATCGCCGCCGCTGTGCAGAACTGCGTCGAAGTAGTACCTGGCAGAACCGTACTGTTTGTTGCAGAGGCTTGTTTTCCAGAACACTTTTGGGGATGGGAGACTAATGTTTCGGGTATACGCTGGCAGGTTCATCCTGGGAATCTGCATACCGAGGGTGGTAAGAAGAATTATGATGGGCGACAGCCCCGAAGCGGCGCTTCAGGATACAACATCATCTCAAAAGCCTGAACTGTATGGTAAAAAATATTGCTGCGATGGTTCTCCTCTAGCAGCAGCCTGCTGCGACTGCGACCGATGCTGCTGCTGCTGCTGCTGCTGCTGCTGCTGCTGCTGCTGCTGCTGCTACTACTGCCGCTACCAGCAAAAACATCACTACTGCCACTGACCACCACAGCAACTACAGAGAGAAAGCTGACGAAAACAGCGACGACGATCGTGTGCGACTACCGTCGCATGTATGATGACATCGCGCTTGATGACTATCATGATGATGGTGACGATGATGATGTTGATGATGATGATGATGATGACGATGATGATGATGATGATGATGCTGATGATGATGACGATGGTGGTGGTGGTGGTGGTGATGATGATGGTGAGGATGAGGACGAGGAGGAGGAGGAGAGGAGGAGGAGGAGGATTGTGACGACGGTGATACAGATACAGACGATGATGATGCCGGTGGTGATGAGGAGGCGGGACAAGGATAAGGATAACGGCGCTTGTCGCTATCACAAGGAATTAATATAAAGAGCAACGACTCCAAAACGCAAATCAGCCTGCTGGGTACACCCTACAACCAACACCTTGCGTCCCAAATCCTCTGTGTAGCGAAATATGGGGGTTTCTGAAAATAGGGGACCCCAATATAGTACCCTAAATAGTAGGATCTCTAATATAGGGACCCCAAAATAAGGTACCCCTTATTTTGGGAAACTCCCATATGCTCAGGTACGACGCTAAACCTGAACCCTTAAACCCCCTAAATCCAAACTCCAAGCCCCTAAACTCCTGAACCCTTAAACCCCCTAAATCCAAACTCCAAACCCCTAAACTGCTAAACCCTGAAACCCCTAAACCGGCAAACGGCCATCTTGCAGCCGAAGGTGCGTGGAGAAATACCTGCCAGGGGAAAGCCCTCCGTGAAAAGGGGGGGTTGTTCTACATTGGAGCTCCTGTTGGGCTTAGGGTTTAGGGGCTTGGATGGGCGCAGGGTTCAGGGGCTTTGGGTTTAAGGGTTTAGCGGTTTACGGGTTTGGGGTTTAAGGGCTAAGGGGTTTTAGGGATAGATGTTTTTCGGTATACGGCTTACTACAAGTGACGACAAAGAGGTCATCGGTAGAGAAACCATGACTCGGGGACAAAAGACTGAAACAGAAGTCGATTCTGATTGATTAGCGGTTCAGGCTTCACGGCCTCGGAGTTTTGGGGTTTGGGTTTGCGTGCTGTAGGGTCCTTAATAATTAGGATAGGGTTTTGGGGTATACTATATACTATATCTATTGTAAGGAACCCCCAAAACCTAATCAATAAGGATCCTATATTAGCTGTAGTCATGAGAACCTTTGGGTGTGAGGCTTTCTGATTCACGTCCCGCTGTACCAGAAACAGACCATCACCCTTCTAGGTAGCCCTTGCTATAACAAACTTTGTGCTTGTAGTAAACTGTATAATGAGGACGTAGTAACCCTGTCCATTAGCAAGGAGAGACCCCATAAACCATTAGTAGGAGCCCTTCAGATTAAACCCTAACCCTAAGGGTCCATGTGCCCAAATAGTAAATACTTTGACACCAAAGTACCCAAATAGGGACTACTTTAAGGCCAACGTATGTACTATATAGGTACATGGGCCCTTAGGGCTTACCCTAAACCCTAAACCCTAAACCCTGCACCCTAAACCCTAAACCCCTAATCATGGACCCTTAGGGCTTACCCTAAACCCTAAACCCTAAACCCCTAATCATGGACCCTTAGGGTAAATTCTGAAGCCGGAAAGCCCGAAACCCCTCGGCGGTACATCCGAAACCTTCGCCTTCGGCAGAATTGCTTAGATGGCGGATCATGGGCCTCGTAAGTTAGGGTTTAGGGTTTTCTTTAAGCACCTCTTTCCTCCTGCGTTCGCAGTCAGAGAGCCCGGGGGGACAGGTGTCCTATGCCTTCTCAGTTGAGCTTATTGTTCTTACTCTGGATGTCGTGTTTAGGGTTTAGGCTTTAGGCTTTAGGGTGTAGGGCTTACGAGGTGCCTTTGGTCCATCAGATGTCCGTGGCTCCCAAGTACTTAAAGGGATCATGGGACTTTGCAGGTAGGGTTAGCACTACTATACTTATAACCCTAATTAGAGGACTTACAACCTTATTTACTAGGTCCCATGATCCTCCAAGTAGGAAGCTACTTGTTCGGGGGCTTGGCTTTCTCGCAACATGCATCCAACCTCATATACCCTAGCCCCAACATGTCAAGCCTACTGTAGGGGCCTTTATAACTAGAATAGGTTTTTGGGGCCCGTTATAGTATAATTATAATAAGGAACCCCCAACATAGTGTAGGAAATTATGTAGGCCCCTAATCCCTAAGCCCTAAACCAAAGTGCATCCAGGATACCCCGGCAGGTAGGCGATCCAGCCCCAAACAGTGAGCAGGACGGTTAGCCCGGCAGCAGCTGCCTGACGCCCCAAACGGTTTGCTTTAAAAAGAATCCTGATAGGGTTTAGGGTTTAGGGTTGATCCTCCCACAAAGGGTCTTTCACCTGGGCCTTGCCTTTGGGGCCAAAGAAAGTATCTACGATTTGGGCACATTGACCCAGTCAGGTTTCCTCCCAGAAGGGGTCGTTCACCTGGGCCTTGCCTCGCTTACTTAAAGGATCATGGGACTTAGTAAGTAGGGTTATAACTAAGGTAACTATACTTATAACCCCAATTAGGGGACTTATAACCTTACTTACTAAGTCCCATGATCCTCCAAGTACGACCAATAACCAACATGTGAACCGATGCGAACCCCCGAACCCCGAACATCCTGAACTCCTGCGTTCATTAAGGGTCTAGGGTTTAGGGTTTAGGGACTCCTAGGTTCATTCAGGGTTTAGGGTTTAGTGCTTAGGGTTTAGGGTTTTCAGGGCCCAGGGTTTGGTGTTTTGGTGTTTAAGGGGGCTTGGATCGTTGCTCGTTCGAGAAACCTCGAGAAGACGTAGCAGCTGTGCTACGTGGCTTTTCTCTATAAAAGACTGACAAGGCCTGTTGCAAGGACACAAGACACTGAAATACACCGCATCTCACAAGTCCGTCACTCTTTATTCTTCAGGTCCGGTTCTAAAGCTCCGAAAGCCAACGACACCAGGAACCCTAAACCCTAAGCCCCAAACACTAAGCCCTGACACATAAAACTCTAGAAACCTAAAACTACGGTTGAACCCTAAACCACCCTAAACCCTAAACCCTAAACCCTAAACCCCTAAACCATAATAAACCCAGGGACTATGCAGCCTCATATGCTAAACCCATATCAACTCTACGGTCCCACACTCCCCAAAAAAGACGTCGCGAGCTTGCTCAAATCTTCTAGGACTGCCTAAAAAGGGTTTAGGGTTTAGCCTTTAGGGTTTAGGGTTTAGGGTTTAGGGTTTAGCCTTTAGGGTTGCCGTTGGAACATTTGACAGGGCTCAGAGGGCGAGGGACCAACACATAAACTCCAAACGCGAAGACCTCGAGCCCTTAAGCCCAAAAAATACTAAAGCCCGGCCCCACTTGGAGGTTCATGGGTAGTTATAAGTAGGGTTGTAAGACCCCTAATACGGGTTATAATTATAGTTACCCTACTTATAACCCCACTTATAACTGCCCATGAGTATACCCTAAACCCTAAACCCCTAAACCCCTAAACCCTAAACCCTAAACCCCTAAACCCCTAAACCCCTA
>CAJNDV010035410.1:6782-19954 GCA_905221635.1 Symbiodinium sp. CCMP2456
CCCCAGCCCTGAATCCTAAACCCCTAAAGCCCTAAACCCTAAACTCCAAAATGCGCCGGGTCAGGCTTACTCGTCGGCTACGTCCTTCTTTCCGAGGAGGTCGAAATCCAAGCCGGTGGCCTGGCGATAGCCAAACATAGTCGGGTTTATAGGGTTTTGGGGTTTTGGGATTTAGGGTGGGGTTTAGGGTTCAGGGTTCGGTGTTGGGTCTTAAAGGACTGTGGGGCTTAGGGAAGCTTAGGGTTTGGGGAAGCTTACCAGGCCCCCCCAGGTAGCCTTTATCAGAGCCCCTATGGTCTTCAATGGAGGGTATTTGGGGGTGTATAATAGAGGGGGTCTAGGTAGGGTGTGGGGAGGTTTAGGGGCTTTAGGGTTTAGGGATTAGGGTTAAAGTTTTAGGGTATCGGGCTTAGCGGGCTCTATCTGCTTTCACAAGGTATTCTTTCATGGCTCAAGAGCGACGATTTTGAAAGGGTTCTCAGGAGCTAAAACTTTAAGGAGGGCACATGCTTCAATGTAGGGGCCTTAATAATTACAACAGGTTTTGAGCTCCTTTATAGTATTAACATGATAAGGAACCTAAAAGTAATATTGGTAATTATTTAGGCTTCTATGTTACTCAAACTAACAAATTCCTAAGCCCTGAACCTTAGACCCTACACCGGAGGCTCTGTGGCTCCGGATTTCAGAGCTGAGTGTTTGATATGTCGGGCGCAGCCCTGTTCCGCGGTACCGAACTTGAAAGCTTTCACACTAAACCTCAAAATTCAATACCCCCTGAACCAGGAGCAGGATTTTTCATATCCTAGGTTTCACTGGTACATCTACCATCAGAAACCGTACTGTAAGCCAAAATGTCGCTAAGGAGAGAAGAGAGCCAGGCAAGACCTTCGTCTAAAACCTAAACCCTAAACCCTGAAAGCCATAAACCCCCAACACCCTAGATCCTACACCCACAAATCCTTATCCCTATAAACCCTCAAACCCTCAACCCCTAAGGCTCAAAATGGCCCAAAAGCCGTATATGGTATGGTCTCTGGGCCCAAAAACCTGAGAATATGAGTCCTTAGAGCCTCGGGGAACAGTCAAAACAACCCTAAACCCTGAAAGCCATAAACCCCCAAAACCCTAAACCCTAAACCCTAAAACCCACAACGGTCAAGAAAATATGAGAGCCGATCCCAGGACAGCAGCGGCTCTCCTCCAGGCTCGAAGTCCGAGGCACGCGTATGATCATCTTGTTTTGGGTTTGGGGTTTGGGGTTTAGGATTAGCGTTTAGTGTTTAGGGTTTACGGTTTAGGGTTTAGGGGTTTGGGTTTAGGGTTGAGGGTTTAATTTGTTTTGTTCTTCAGTGTTCAGGATTTAGGGTTAGGGTCTAGGGTTGAGGGTTTGGGCGGTTTAGGGTAGGCTTCAGGGATGGGTTGTCGGGATCTGGGTTGAGGGTGTTGGACATGGCTGTAGAGGCAGATTTTTGGGGATCTCGATTGACGGTTGACGATCTACTCCTCAACCCTACTCCCTAAACCCTAAATCCCTGTTTCGGCTTAAGCTTCGAGGTCAGGATCCCGGTTGGGATACCTCAAGTTTTGTGGCGACATGCCGGTTGGGATACCTTACGTTTTGCGGCTTCCGATATCCCACAAGTTTTGTGGTTTCGTAGTCAAGATCCCGACACCGTGAAAACGACGAACCGCGACCATGACATAGGGCGTGATAGCGGGGGTATGAGGGGGCAGAATCACCACCCGCAAGCAATACGGGATTGGAGCCACGTGCAGCGAGCGATGTGACATGCTGTCCCCTTTTGCTGGACCGAGGCGTATTCCGCTTATGAGCAGCATTGTGGATCCGTGTACATCCAGGATCCGCTGACAAAGCTGCCGGCCAATCTTTTTACGGATCTTATGAATCTTGAGTAGTTGTTTGCATTAATGGTTTAGTTTGACGCGAAGGAGCTGCTGACTTTGGCTTGCAAGCTTTGAGCTGCTACCGGCATCCACATCGAACTTGTTGAGGGTTTAAGGTTTAGGGTTCAGGATTTAGGATTTAGGGTTTAGGGTTTAGGGTTTAGGATTTAGGGTTTAGGGTTTAGGGTTCAAGATCTTCCGTCTGATGGTCGAGATCGAGGCAGCTGGGAAGCTGCCACCCAGAGATTTCATGTCAGAGCCTGGGTTTATGGATCTCGTGTGAGGGTTTAGGGTTTAGGGTTTAGGGTTGAGGTTGTTTACAAGTATGGATTCTGGGGCTCTATGTTGCGGGCTGAAGCGGCTTCTAGCGCCGGAATTTAGGATCTTAGGGCTGACAGTATGAAGTCCTGCGCATCTTGGGACGAAGGTTCTGCAGCAAAAGCTCAGACCCGAAGCCTTAAACCTCACAAGATATTGGGCTTAAAGTCTGGGTCAGGGGTTCAGCTCACTCCTCAAGCTTAAGTCAGCAGAGACACCTCAAGCGCATGAGTGAAGGGTTCTGCAGTATTCAGCAAGCCCGTTGGGGTGTGGGGTATTTTGGTTGAGGAAAAAGGGTTTAGGATTTAAGGAAGCCCTGCAGCTAGTTCTCATGCCCTAACACAGCAGCCTAGATAATTACCAATATTACTCCTTAGGGTTCCTTGTTATAACTAGACTATACGGCAACCCAAAACCCTATTCTAATTATTAAGGCCCCTACATTACGCTGCCCAAGGCCCAAGCCCTGAATCGCTTCAAAGACTCAACCCCTGCTGAGCTGTTTAAGGGTTCATGTTTTGGGTTTAGGGTTTAGAGTGCTTCGGGTTTAGGGTGTAGGGTTTAAGGGTTCAGGTTGAATAGGTCCAAGGCCTCAACACGTGGGATGAAGATGCGTTCCCAAATAAGAGTCCTTGTCTGGAGAAACCTTCCTACCTAAACCCCTAGATCCCAAACCCCAAACCCTAGACCCTCGACCCTAGACCTTAAACCTCAAACCCTATACCTACCCTCCTCGCACTCAGATTCTTCGAGATCTCAGCGCTCCGGTGATACGCTTGATAATATAAATCCTGCATAGAGGAATATACCAGCATTCCCATAGTTTAGGGTTGAGGTACTGCAGGATACATATCATCATCATCATCATCATCATCATTATCATCAACAGAACTAAAAACCCTGAGGGTCCAAAGGACCAGGCAATCAGGTACTTGGAGGTAGGATAGTGGGAAAGCGGTTCAGGGCTTAGGGCTTACCTGTGACCCCAACCCCTACAAAATAGAAGGTTATGACCCCTTATTTAGAGGGTAGAACCCTTAAAACGCTTGGTTTTGGGATCCCCAGGTAGGGTTTAGGGCTTTTGATTGCCTTACGTGTTTGGATCCTTGGGAAACCTCATGGCAGGTCCCGGCGTAGATAATTTATCCCAGAGGGGTCCGAAAACCCAGGGTGTAGGGTTTAGGGTTTAGGGGTTTCGGGTACCAAAAAAGATTCAGAGTGTGGTTTTTTGGCACCCAAAACCCTACTACTGGTATTTTTTGTACTTGGACCCTCAGGGTATCGTAACAATCATAGTAACGAAAGCATTCCCAAACCCTAAACCGTAAACCCCTGAACCCTGAACCCTAAACCCTAAACCCCTAAAGCCCTAACCCCTAAAACCCTAAAACGCTAAACCCTAACCCCTAAACCCTAAACCCTAAGCTAGCAACGAAAGCATTCCCAAACCCCGAAACCCCTAAACCGCTCGCAGTCTGGCTCGCGAGCCACGTCCAAGACTGCAGCCCCTGGGCATCGCTTAGTTCGCCAATACCCAACCTTTATACTTTTGGGACTCTTACAGTTTAGTAGTATCCTGAAAGTTTAACCTTTTATTCCACCGGCTTATTAGATCAACAGCAGCTTATTGGGTTTAGGGGGTTTGTGGTTTTGGGGTTTTTGCGTTTTGGGGTTTAGGGGTTTGGGGTTTAGGGTTTAGGGGTTTAGGGCTGTGGGTTTAGGGGTTTGGGGTTTCGGAGTTTGGGGCTTTGGGTTCAGGGCTTAGTAGGGTATCTTTTGGGTTTCTGGGTGGAGCGGTCAGGCTGCAATCGAGACTATAGGTAAACCGTAAACCCTGTTATAACCTACTTCCTGAGTAACCGTGAGCGGCTGAAGAAGAAATTCATCCATCCTGGCGACTAGGGCAAACCTGCGGTTAGGGTTTAGGGTTTGGGGTTTGGGGTTTAGGGTTTGGGTATCGGGTTTAGGGTTTGGGGTTTAGGGTTTGGGGGTTTTGGGTATCGGGTTTAGGGTTTGAGGTTTAGGGTTTAGGGGTCCGCGGGTCCGCGATGTTGATTTTGGACATCGTCCTGGTGGTCCTAGATGATATGTATCAGGTTACTGTCAGAGGTGCGTTTTCAGACATGTAGGGGTCAGGACCAAGGATGGCATTTATGCTCACAACTTGCTGGTTTAAGTGGACTATAAGGGTTCCGGAACTTAAGCCGCACATCCGACACAAAGACGCGAAAGACGTGATGCTGTTACAGGCGACCTGGTTCATGCTGCGGGAGATCGAGTTCGCGGCGGCCAGGACACAGGATCCGGGGGCGACCGGCGACACAGTGACCCTCAGGGTCCCACTGCACAAGGTGGCCACCGATGGCGAGTCAGAGATGACCCAGCGAGAGCTGCCGTGTGGCGCTGGCCCCGCTCTGCCCGTACCATAGCGCGGCTTAAGGCGGCCGGCATCTGGTTCAGGGGACGGCCCCTCTTTCCCGATGGCACCGGCGCCACGTGGGTCCATTCTCTTCTTCCGGCGGGTGTTCCAAGTATCCGCAACGTTAGGGGTTAGGGGTTCACGATTGATTAAATTTTCGTAAGAAAACGGCCAACCCTTGAAGCAACAGAGCTGCCCTACACCCTAAACCCTTGAAGCAACAGAGCTGAAGGGCCACATGTACGAATCCTGAGCCACTACATGCTACATTCTCTGCAGGGCTTGGGTTAGGGCCTAGGGTTTAGGGTTTGGGGGTTCAGGCTTTAGGAGTTCAGGGTTTGGGGTTTGGGAGTTTAGGGTTTAGGGTTTCGTGTTTAGGGGTTTGGGTTTGGGGGTTTAGGGTTTAGGGTTTAGGGGTTTCGGGCCTTCTGACATTTTCGAAGAGTATAGTTGTGTTCTCGTGCAAGGAATTGAGTTGTGACGAACACCAACCAGAGTTGCAAGTTGCCCCAAATTGGGGTCAACCCTAAACCCTCAACCCTAAACCGAATTAGGAGTATCAGGCTTGTTCTCTCTGCTTGCAGCTTGTTTCCTGGGTTTCTTCATCTTAAAACCCTGAAACATCCACATAACACCCATAGCACAACCCTGAAGCTTTTAGACGAAGCCTAAAGCGATATTGAAACTACTATGGTTGATTGCAAGTACCATGAATACTCATGTTGCTCTTATATATCTTAGTATTCGTCATACTAGTACTACTAGCATTGTTACTGCTATGCTTGCCATTGCTCTCGCTGTTGTTACTGCCCAACAGGGTCTATACGCACTTCTAATGTGGAGTTAGGACAGAACCATAATAGGGATGGTCATTTGGAACCTAATCCCATAATGGTGGTATATGTGGACCCACTGGGTATTACTACTAAACCCTAAACCCCTAAACCCTGAACCCCTAAACCCTAAACACCCAAACCCTAAACCCCTAAACCCTAAACCCCCAAACCCTAAACCCCAAAACCCTAAAACCCTAAACCCTCATAGTAGCCCTTATAGCGCCCGTTAAGGGACCCTTTAAAGGATCCCTGCATGGAAGCTCCCAGGAGAGGCGGCGGACCCGCTCCAAGACGGACGAGGCAACGCAGCTTTGGGCCTAGGGTTTCAGGGTTTAGGGTTTAGAGGTTCAGGGTTTAGGGGTTCAGGGTTTTTAGGGGTTTAGTAATAGCGTTTAGGGTTTAGGGTTTAGGGTTCAGGGTTTAGGGGTTTCGGGCTTTAGGATGCTTCAGGGCTCTAGGGTTTTTAGGGTTTAGGGGTTTAGGGTTTAGGGCTTTAGTATGCTTCAGGGGTTCAGGGTTCAGGGTTTAGGGTTTAGGGGTTCAGGGTTTAGGGCGTTAGGATGAGGGGTTTTCAGGGGTTCAGTAATAGGGTTTAGGGTTTAGGGTTTAGGATGCTTACGGGGTTTAGGGCTTTAGGATGCTTCAGGGGCTCAGGGTTTAGGGTTTCAGGGTTTAGGGGTTCAGGGTTTAGGGGTTCAGGGATTTTAAGGGCTTAGTAATAGGGTTTAGGGCTTTAGGATGCTTCAGGGCTCTAGGGTTTCAGGGTTTTCGGGCTTTAGGATGCTTCAGGGCTCTAGGGTTTAGGGGTTTAGTGCTTTAGGATGCTTCAGGGGTTCAGGGCTTTTAAGGATTTAGTAATAGGGTTTAGGGCTTTAGGGCTTATAGGGCTTTAGGATGCTTCAGGGTTGAGGGTTTAGTTAATTTAGGGGCCTGCATAATTGGGAACTGGGTTTGGGGGTATACTATAGGAGTGTTTATAATAAGGAACCCCCCAAAGCCCTATTCTAATTATTAAGGCCCCTACATTATAGGGTCAAGGAGGAAGTGACAACAGCCCAACTTGAAGGGGTTTCGGAAAGTTTATGGTTGGAGTCTAGGGCTCGGCCGCCCCAAATCCAAAACCTGAGGCTGACCTTGTGGAAGTGCCTCAAAGCTCCTCTCTAGATCAGCGCCCTAAACCCGAAAACCTTAAAAGCCTAAAATTGAGAACCCCCGAAACCCGAAAACCCTAAAACCCTAAGATTGAGAAGGCCTCAGCCCTAAACCCTTAAAACCCTAAACACCCAAGATTGAGGCGGCCTCAGCCCGAAACCCTAAAAGCCTAAAATTGAGAAGGCCTCAGCCCTAAACCCTAAAACCCTGAAGCCCTCAAATTTAGAAGGCCTCAGCCCTAAACCCTAAAACCCTAAGATTGAGGTGGCCTCAGCCCTAAACCCTCAAAACCCTAAAGCCCCAGGATTGAGAAGGCCTCAGCCCTAAACCCTCAAAACCCTAAAACCCCAAGATTGAGAAGGCCTCAGCCCTAAACCCTAACACCCTAAAAACCCTAAAATTGAGAGGCCTCAGCCCTAAACCCTAAAACCCTAAGATTGAGAAGGCCTCAGCCCTAAGCCCTAAAAACCCTAAGACCCTAAGATTGAGAAGGCCTCAGTCCTAAACCCTAAAACCCTAAAGCCCCAAGATTGAGAAGGCCTCAGCCCTAAACCCTAAAACCGTAAAGACCCTAAAATTGAGGCCTTAGCCCTAAACCCTAAAACCCTAAGATTGAGAAGGCGTCAGCCCTGAACCCTAAGAATCCTAAAAACCCTAAAATTGAGAAGGCCTCAGCCCGAAACCCTAAAAGAAGGCGTCAGCCCTAAACCCTAAAACCCTAAGATTCAGAAGGCGTCAGCCCTAAACCCTAAAAGAAGGCGTCAGCCCTAAACCCTAAAAGCCCTAAAATTGGGAAGGCCTCCGCCATATCTCGTGGCGATGACTTTGAGGCCCCCTGCGGCTGATGATATACATTCTGCATTACCCATTGGTTTTAGGGTTTAGGGTTTAGGGTTTAGGGTTTAGGGTTTTAGGGTTTAGGGTTTAGGGTTTAGGGTTTAGGGTTTAGAAGGAATATGGGTAGTTCTCTAAGCTGGGGTTCCTTTTGGGGGTCCGTTTTATAAGGGGGCCGTACTATATTGGAGACCTAAAAAGAGACCCTCTGCATTTGGTATCTCTGCTTGGCGTTCTTCTGGTTGGCTCTTAGGACTTTAACTTTTGGGGTTTCTACATGAGCTATAATGGGTAGGCCAAAAGTTTCATATATACTACCATTTGGGGATTATAGCTCTTGCAGGTTTAGGGTTTAGGGTTTAGGGTGTGCTCGGGTATAGGGTTCCGGGATCAATTAGGGTTTAGGGTCTATAGTCTTAGGGTTCTAGAGTCCAGGGCTTGGGCATCCAGAGTTTAGCGTTTCAGGGCTCATGGCCGAGGGCTTTCTGTAAAAGGAAACTACAGGTGGGGAGTTTAGGGTATGTAGGGCTTCTGTAAGGCTTCTGTAAGGTAGATAGACCTTCTATAAGGCTCCTATAACGGTAACTACCCACCTGAAAATGTCCTAGATACCCTAAACCCTAAACCCTAAACCCCACCCCAAAGCCCCAAAACCCAAACCGAAATGGCTTTCGCGGAAACCTGTCCTTAGCTGTTGGCAGGAAGGTGCAGCGTCGGGTCTTAGAATGCAAGAATGCGGTCTAGGTCTCATCATTCTGAACCAAACCCTAAGGCTCAAAATGGCCCAAAAGCCCTATGTAGTATGGTCTTTGGGCCCAAAAACCTTAGAATATGAGTCCTTAGAGCCTCAGGGAATTCCTAAAACCCAGATCCATCCCAAAACCCTTGCTGTAGCTGACAACCATACTTTTTAGTGTCATCCAGCGCGCCTGCAATGTCGTGAAACAACACTTGAGCGGGCGAGCATGCCACATCCGGGTACGGTGCAGAGCGCTCAATTTTCGGCCTCAGCAGCATTGTGTGTTTTTTTCTCAGAGTTTTGGTTGAGTGCCCACTCCATTTTCGAGCATGCTCCTCAGACTGCCGCGACCGGCATTCATGACGACATGCCGCTTGACCTCAAATCAAGCAAGTGGAGCACCGAAAGGTTCCTTGGTGACGTTGGTGTGTTGACAGGCAAACCCAACTTCAAGCCGAACGAAGTTCTGGCCAAGAAAAACCTCGGGCGATAATCTCTGCAGGGGAAACCGGAGTGATAACCCACCTGTTCGATGCAGGTCTTACTGGGAGATTGGTGTTCGACGATCCACTATATTCGAAAGCCGTAGCATAAAACACTGCTCCTTGGACGTTGTCGCCAAGAGAGTGGGCGACAGAATGCGACTGTTTGACTTCCTGGCTTCCATGGATTCTGGGAGCTATGAGGGATCATGCACTCAAGAGCTCCGCACGATGGTGGAGAACGCGCTCATAGTGGCATTGGTGAAAACGGCACACTGTTACGACAGCAACGGCTCCCTGTCTTAATCTCCTTACATTCTTACTCAATCAGCTAGCTTTTTGTTAGGCTTCAAAAAAATCCTAAAGCTGTGCACGCAACCTTGGGTCCGCGTAATATAGTAATTACGCTCTGAACCCGGAATCCCAAACCCCCTAAAACCTAAAGCCAAGTCTGCATACTACTGTAAAGGCGGAGGTGATCCTTCTTCTAACTCTACGATAGGAATATAATCGACTTTCTAAGACCCTTGATGCTAAAAACAATAGAGGCCTGACCAGGATACAAAAACTCCAAACCTCAAGCCCTAAACCTTAAAACCTTAAAGCCCTCAAACCCTAAACCCTAAAACCCTAGAAGCCTAGAAGCCCTGAAACCTTAAACCCTAAGACCCTAAACTCTCAAGCCTCAAACCCCAAGGCCCCCAAAAAGCGCCTGCTGCACCCCAAACCCTAAACCCTAAACCCTAAACCCTAAACCGTGGCCAGGATGACCTGCATGTGGCGAAGATCCCAAGCATGTCGAGCACCTCTCCTAAGAAAGTGCTGTGGGGCTTTAGGGGTTCAGGGTTTAGGGTTTAGGTTTGGGCTTTCGGGTGTAGGAATGCAGTGTGTTTTGGGGTTCCGGAGATGGAGTTTGAGGGCTGGGCTAGGTGATCGGGCTTGGCATGTACAGCAATTTGGAGGCTGTGGGCTTACTTGGTGGGTTACGGGACTTACTAGGTAGGTAACAAGTAGAAGCTAGCGCCCTAAAGCGGATCTTACTTGTGGTTATGCACCTATATCTCTGTAAATGTTTTGGGGCTAAGGGCTGCGGGGCAAGGTCTCTTGGACTAAGGGGTTTAGGGTTTAAGGTTTCGGGTTAAGGGGTGGTACTGGCACACACACACACACAGGGCACTGTTGTCTTGGTATGAGACGGCTCAGGGGACTTGCGAAGCAGGTTGCAAAAGGTCGTGTATGTGTGTCTACAGTATCTCTGGCTCCTTCAGTTTAAATAACTGCAGACAACTCATGAACATGAGTCACTCATCGCCCCTTTGAATCACAACCGTAACTCCAAGCATCCCAACAGCCCAGGGGTCTAAGCCTTAAGCCTAAATGCTGAAGCTCCCTGCCGCAAATAAGCTTACACCCTAGAGAGGAAGCCCTCAAAACGAACCCCCGTTGGAAGGAGCCCTTCAATCCCTAAACCGTAAACCCTAACTATACCCTAAACCTTAAACCCTAAACCTTAAACCCTAAACCCTAAACCTTAAACCCTGAACCCTAAACCCTATGCAAGGAACCTTCAGGGGAGCCTTTCTGGGCCTCAAGCCATTAGGCCATGGACACAACACTTCCGGAGCCTAAACCCTAAAGGTTTAGGGTTTAGGGTTTAGGGCTGCCTTAACAATTAGAACAGGGTTTTGGGGGTTTCCTTATAGTACAGTATACCCCCCCCCCCTCAAATCCTATTCCAAATTATGAAGGCCCCTAAACCCTACACAAGCTTGTAAGGTTTCGGCCCGCGACCATCGGCTCCTTCTGCGAAGCAAACGCAGGACTTTTACCCTCAACCCGGGTTTAGGGTTTAGGGTTTAGGGTTTAGGGTTTAGGGTTTGGAGGATCATGGGACTTAGTAAGTACAGGAGTATCAGTAAGGTAGCTATGGTTATATTTACTTACAACGCAGGGTCCATGCCTTTGGGGTTTTAGGGTTTACGGCTCCAGCTTTCCAAGGCTGACAAGTTTAGGGTTTAGGGTTTAGGGGTTTAGGGTTTAGGGTTTAGGAGTTTAGGGTTTAGGGTTTTGAGGGTTAGGGGGTTGGTGTCTAGGGTTTAGGGTTTTGGTTTAGAGCTGTAGGGATGGATGTTTAGGGCTTAGTTGGAGGATGAAGTGACATGCAATCATACAGTGTGGTTATCCTGCTTCGTACATCTCCGTTTAGCCCCAAGCCCATGGTTGAGCGCTTAAGCGCTTTACTGCTTTAGGGTGCCAGGCTTCATGGTTTACTGATCTCGCTGGCTCTAGGATCTCAAGGTTTTAGGGTTTTGGGGTTTTGGGTTTTAGGGTTTTGAGGGGTTTCGGGGTTCTGATTCAGGGCTTCGCATTTTAGGGTTCAGGGTTTAGACCACTGAGCATCTTGAGCCCCAATGCCATGGCATCTAGCGGGCATCGTAAGCTTTGGTGGCACGACGCTCCCTGTCAAGCCACACCCCACCCTCCAAAAAACAACAGACAACAGAGGCATATTCCTAAGCCCTAAGCACCCTACTAAATGCCATACCTAGCCCTAGCCTAAGTGCCAAACCATAAACTCTAAACGTGTCCTTCGCTGTCCTTGTATATTTGCCTTTTTTTTTGCAGGCCTACTCTTACTTAGGTAGTGTGTTTTGTTTCTCTACTTTTCGAAACTAACTCCCTCATAAAACCTGTATAGAACCCATATAAGAACCCTTGTAAAACCCTATAAAACCCTAAACCCTAAACCCTAAACCCTAAACCGTGTTAAAAAATCGCAAAAATCCTCCAAGAAGGAGGGCCTCGGAGAGACCGGCTTCGGTGCTCGCAGTCTCGGTGAGATGGCTCAGATTTTGAAGGGTTTTCAGGGCTCCTTTAAGGGCTCCTTCAAGGGTTCCTTTGAGGGCTTGCTTAAAGGTTCCTCTACGCAGGCGTTTAGGATTCAGGGTGCCTTTCAATTGTTATATTTCTGACCTGTTTGTTCGGTTTGTTGGGCTTAGGTGCCTTATCAAACTAGACAACAGCCCCTTTCTTCCTAGGTCATCGGGAATCCTAGCCAGGGTTCCGTTGCAGAAGGGTGTTCAGGGTCTGTGAGGGTTTGGGGTTCTACAAGGGGTTGGGGTGTATGGTCCATGTTTTTTGAATTCCATCTTTTAGTTAGCTAGGGTTATGAACGTGTGGCAAAAAGGTGTCATAATGTTCCAAAGAGCTTCACAGTTTCTAGAGTCCCTGTTCGGAGGGTTAAATTTTAGGGTTTAAAAATTCGTGTAAATCTTCCTCTAGGGGTTCCTTGATATTGGATCAAAGCGGCCTCAATAAGGGTTCTAAGAGTTTAAGGGTTAGGTCTTGGAGTAAAGGCTTCAGACGTTGGGACTACAGTAGCAGTCTATACTAGGGCTACTATTAAGGGGCAGTACCCAACTTGCTAGCATCTCCCGAAATAAAGATTAAGGCTTCGTTCTTGCCTTTGCTTGATGGGTTCCTTCTCGTTGTTCCGAAAGGATTTTCCAGGGTTCTGCTATCTGCTATATTATTAACAGATGTCAAGGTTTAGAGTTCGATGGTCTGATTTTCGTGTTGTTTCTTAGATAGCAATTTTCAGTTTTAGACGAGCACAGTGTGTTAAAGTCGATGCAAATGTAAAAAGTTCTTACTGTGTTAAAGCGTAAGATGTAATCTTTAGGGGTTGATCTTTCTCACGGTTTGGGCGTCTAGATTCCCGGTCCTGGTAGCTTAGTAGCCTCCCGAAAGATTTACGAACCAACCAATGTTAATCCATGTGTGCCTTGGAGGCTTGTAGTATCGTCGACGAATTTTGCGTTACAGGATTTAGGTTGTCATGTTAAAGTGTTTTCTTTGAGCCTACCACCATATAGTCGTCACCAGTATGTATGCATGTACGTGCGTGCATACGTATGTATGCATGTATGTATGTATGTATGTATGTATGTATGTATGTATGCATGTATATATGTATGCACTGTATGTGTACATACACGGAGCCCTCTCTTTGCCGAGTAGGATTTTTGTTGTACCTTCTCAAAGTGTGCCTACGAGGTCTGGTGGGGTCAGCCCTTCCGGGGATCCTTGGTTAGTGTTTGGAAGACAAGCAAGCATTCGACTAGAACACCCCAAGACAAACTAGACCCTATACAATCCCTACATCAAAGCCCAAACCTTACACGCCTGGTTTTTGTATAGCCCCTATCAGAACCTTTAATTACGGAAACCAGGCAGTAGCCCTGCTTTTGTCCTCCTAAACCCTAAGCCCTACAACAGTTTCCCTTTGCTTACCTTCTTTTCTGTACTTCAGTCTAGGACATTTTAAAATTTTCAGGTGGGTAGTTACCGTTATAGGAGCCTTACAGAAGGTCTATATACCTTATGGAAGCCTTATAGAAGCCCTATAGACCCTAAACTCCCCACCTGTAGTCTCCTAAACCCTAAACCCTAAACCCCAAAGGCCCTAAACTCCCCACCTGTAG